>PVIJ01004390.1:0-118709 GCA_004024925.1 Scalopus aquaticus | reverse complement strand
TAACAGGACTATAGGGAGGCCAGGTGGGAGAGAGACACTCAGCGGTGGGGGAGGGGGGAGGGGAGGATAAGGGCACAAAATGGAAGAGAGGAGAATACAGGGGACCATGGAGATGGATCACGGGTGAATTGGTGGTGGGCTGCCCAAGGGGAATACAAAATGTAAAAGACACAAATAACAATAAAAAAAATGGAAAAAATAAAAAATAAAATGATATGTTTAAAAAAAATTTCTTTAAAACTATATATTCACATAATCATTTGTATGTTTTCTTCTCTAGAGTTAATGGTCTGTAATGGATATACTTTGAGAGTTAGTCTATCTTCCCTGCTTAATACATTATCTGCTTTATTGGGTATACTCAGTGAAAATTCACTGAACAAATAGATTGACAAAACCAATTACATACATATTAATTTAACGTTGAATATTTTGAAGTATAAAAAGAGGAATCAAACCTGGATAGGAGTTTTGAGATTGCTTTTCTAGGAAAGTAGACTTTGTATTTTGTTCTTTATGTTCTGGAAGGATGAGTCAGATTTTACCTAGTAAGTTTGAGGAGTATTCATACAGAAATTATTTGTGGTAGATACTAAACCTTTTGATGCATTGTAGAGTTAGTGTAGTAGAGGCAAAGGAATGAGGGGAGATAGCCTCTCAAAGATGATGGTCAGGCCAGTAGAGGGTAAGTTTTTCAGGGCCTTGTAGAACTTTGGTGTTTTTTCTTTTTCTTAAGTGAAGGGAATGTCCAATTTATTTAGAAAGAGTCTGGGGTGAAGAGTTCAGAAGGAGAGTGCACTTATTTTTTAGACTAAACATTTAAGTTCTATCAGATATATAGCACAACATGAAAAAAAGAACATTTTTCCCCCAGTGGCATTCTCAAAGGAATTGACTGGCAGTTGATTACCATTCTTAAATACAAGCACAGTATATTTTATAACATCTCAGTTATAAATGTATTTATGCTACATTGTTTCAAAATAGCAAATATGTTAAGTTTATATGAAATTATTCCTGAATATATGCACACAAATTCCTTTGGAAATTTGAGTGATTAGTAAAAATCTATAAAATAATAACAAGCTTCTAAGGCAACCTAATTCTGTAATGGAGAATGTCATTTTTCAAGGTTAAGAAAATATATTTTCTAATACCATCTGAGATTGCAATGCAGTCTAGTGTTAACTCTCTAAAATTGCTTTGCATCATATCACAGAATCAAAAGTATTCTAGAGTCAGATCAGTAAAATAACATGAACGTCTTTGAATCTCTCTGACATCTCTGCACACTATGACCGCAAGATCTCTATCCACATCAAATAGTGAAAAGGTGGTTCACAAGTTGATGTAATGCAAATGTTCATTATTCAATCAACAGTAAAGGTAAAGGATACATTCCCCAAATCATTAGGGTCTCTTATCAAAGCAACAGGGTGAGCTTGCTGCACCCTGGCTATGATCACACCTCCATTAAGTACAGTTAATGTTATTATCAGGGGTGGAAAAATAGTCTTCAAATCTTTCTTTCACTCACAATTCAAAGTTTCACTATCAGCCTTGAATGTAAGAGGATCCTTTAGATATTTGAAGATCTGTTTGGGTCACCTACCTCATTAACTCCACAATTTTATGCCATCCCTTATCTCTCACACTCCATCTCAATCGAACTCTCAGTTCTCTTTTACTGTCTCTGCTGCAGTCTCCCCAGTTACTGAAATCCTTCTACAATGTTCTCTGTAATTCAAAATCCATTAATAGCAAAATATCTTATATTTGTAGCATTGTATCTGGGCATTGCCTTTATTATCTGCCTCAACATAAACCTAGTACACTGCCTTTCTTGCAACTCTATAAATTTGAGACTGTGTTTTCTTTCACATCCCTCATATCTTGAAACTTATTTGATAAAGGATAAGATAGTTTCAAATATAAAAAAAAAGAATTGCATGAAAGTCTATTTATGGTTATTGTTTGTTTAGTACTAGACAGAGAAAGGGTCGATGTTTGAAAGGAAGTGACTGAAGATTAAGTAGATTAAGAAAATTTCGGAATTAAATCAAACGATGTTGAGTTACTATAATAAGGCATAGCTGTACATGCTATCTTGGCCTCTATGCTCTCAGGATATAGTATAAGATAAAGTGAATTAATTTGGAGGTGTCATAGCTTGAACTTAAATTTCTTCTTTGAGATTGATCATAAGGGGCCTTCCTGGTGGTGCAAGGGGTAAGTCTCAGCACTATGAAGCAGCACGAGATTGATCCCTTATCCTGGCCAGGGAGCTGACCCATATGGCACAGCAGATCTCTCCTGTCTCTCCCACTGCTCCCCTCAGCAGTGTATTTCAATAGCTCCACCTGTTCTGCTCCCCACTCTGTCTCTTGTGAATCCTCTCATCTCCCACACCTATGGCCTACACCCCAGTTCTTGTATGCATAAATAAATAAAAATAAATCTTTAAAAAAAAAGATTCAGCATAATATAATTTTTCTGCTTTCTTACAAAATGGAAAATTTTATGACAGGTAGTTGTAGAAATACCTTTACAAAAGAAACAAGTTCAAAAAGATATCAATTCCTTAATGATTCCTTTGAAGCCACAAGCAACTTTCTATACCAACATACTTACTTTGCTCTCTTGCTGTCTAGAAAGCTCTTTCCGAGGCACCAATATTAGTTGTTCTCTCACACCTTTCATAATTTGCATATTTTCCATTAATGCACACATCACAAGAATGTGTTTCTCATATAATAGGTACACATTATATTTTTATGAATTAATGTATAATTATAAATTTCCTGATTACTAGACCAGCTTGGTTTTTGTTTGTTTGTTTTCCATAAAGTCAGTATTATTAGTACCAGAAATCATAAATTCATTTTTGTTAAAATATACTCCCAAAGGGAGTCAGTGATTACTTTCAAAGTAAATTGCATTGTTGTTTTTATGTTTAAACTTCATTGGTTTAAATATAAGATCATTGATCATATAGATTTTATTTGAATAGCAAAGTTTTTTCTGAAATTTCACACTTTTATTTATAACAAATTTAGTATGGATTTTAATGGAAAACATGTTATCAAGTATAATTAAAATTTACTTCAGTAAATCACACTTGACTTTTATTTTTATAATAATTATAATAATTACAGCATATAAAATATTTTAGTGTTGTTCAGGCAAAAACCAAATGTAAAACTAAGCAAAACAAAAACTGCATTAACTCCATAGAAAATGAAATTTTAACTTTTTAATCTATGGTACTTGCTAAAGTTCAACAAGAAAATGAAAAAAAAATTTCTGAATATCATAAAATGTCAAGTGCAATCTATACAGGTTTTGAATGTGTTTAAAACCTATAAATTGCTTGAATATTGAGGATTTTCAATATCAATGCATTTGCGATTAATATTTTTAGACACCGCTGGGCAGGTGTGTACATACAATTTATTACTGTTATTATAAACTATTTCTAGTGTCATCAGAAGTAAATTTATAGACTGTTGTAAAAGTAATTTTGCTGTTAAATGAATTTAGAAATTTCTAAAATGAAAATGTTGTAACACTTGTGTTTTGGTGACTGAAAATGATATTTCTTAATAAATAAAACACTGTAGTAAACCAAAATGAAGTAAAGCATCTTATGAATAAGAGAAGTCAGAATTAGGGGAGGACATTTAATGTGTTTGTTTTATTTTCTTTCTAGCCTGGCCTGCTTCTGTCATTGCATACACTATATTCGCTATCTTTTGGAAACTTTATTTGTTCACAAAGTTTCTGCAGGGCATACACCTTTGAAAAAGTTGATAAAGGTAGGGATTATTACGTTTTGTTATTTGCTATTATTATGAAATTTTTATTATTGGACCATATGCAAAATATTTCAATCTTATTTGCACTTAAACCTAATTTTTTCTTTTTAAAATATAATAGAATAGCTTAGGCATTGTACTCCTGTAATGCCGTTTCCTGGGTGATCTATATAATCAATGCTATTCTCAACCAATAACCTATATAGAAAGATTTGCCTTGACCTTGTGTGTAAGCCATATAAGCTCAGAATATTTTTAATTTTGGAAATGTATATCATTGCCTTCAGATTCCTCAAAGACTCTTGCAGAAGAGAAATTTACATACAAATTTTCTTATAAGTATACTTCCGTGTGATTTAAGTGATATGGTACCCTGTATTTAAAATAGTTCTCAGTGTAATGATATTGTCTTTGTTCTTCCAAAAAATGGTGAATACTATAGTTATCAATCATCAAATAACTAAGGAAAATGGGAAAATTTTTGTAACATTGAAACAGATGCACCTTAAAGAACATGCTGTATTTCAATTTTCCAATTCAAAATTTATTTTAGTTTATTTTAAAAGTATTTTCAATAAGAATTTTGTTCTTACTAAAATCTTCCGGATTTTTTGTCAGTATCTATTTTCTAAAAATGTCAACAAAGTTGTCATTGTGATAAAACAATAAATTCTAGGTTTCTTAGAGACTTCTGAAATAATTGAAAGTAGCTTTTTTGACAGAATATATTAAAACTTAATATATTAGTGCAAGATTAGTTCTATAGTCCAGTACTCTTAAAACCCATGCTATTCCTTTTTAAACAACCAATTACTAACAATCACTTCAATAGCTTGTTATTTTATTTATTTACTAATAGAAAATGATAATGTCATGTAATAGATACTCATTTTTTACTATAGTCAAATTTATTAATTGATAGAAGATTGTTGAAAGTCTTTATAAAATGAAGCATTCCAAATATGCATTTCCTATTCCAAATATGCATTTGTATTAATGAAATGGAACAAAGGACCACATTTTCTTAGTGATGAAAAAAGGTACTCATAAAATGGTACTTTACAGGGTGAAAAAGACATTCATTTATTGTAGCCAACAGGCATATAAAAAAATGTTCAACATCCTCATAATCAAGGAAATGCAAATCAAAACCACAATGAGATACCACCTTATAGTAAAATAGCGGTTGTTTTCATTTATAGGAGGAATATGGGGGAACCAATTAAGGGATCAGGGGAAAAAATTAACTATACAAAACACAACACAACAAAACAAAAATAAACAGGCAGCTATAAATCAGAGACATTCTGCAGGGGAGGTGGAGGGACAGGGATCAAAACAAGGGTGGCAAGAGAACAAGGGACTATGGTGATGGTGCATGAATGAATTGGTGGTGGAAATTCTATGGGAACTACATGTGAGAAAAGAAAGCAAACACTGTACAAAAATGAACAATGATGTAAAATATATATAATTATTAAAAAGAAAACTTACCATTGTTTATGCAAAAATGCTTCTATGTGGCATATAAATGTATGGCGTGATCAAATAATGTGAAATTGTGTATATACATGTATATGTGTGTGTGTGTGCATACATGCACGCACATATTCCGTAACTTTTCTTTTGTATTATTTGTAGGGCTGTGCATTTTATTGGGGATTCACCTCTTGGATTGCCTACTACATTAATCACCCACGCTATACACCACCATGTACGTAGAATTTCTCTTTAATCCCATACTGAACTGACAATCAAAATTCTGTTCTAAACTATATATAAATGATGAGCAACATAGCACATTTAAAGGAATAAGCAAATAGTAAAAAAGTCCATTTAAAATTATTTCCATATCACACTTCATACTATTTTTCTGTAATCTTAAAAGATCAAACTTAACTGGCATGTGTGATTTAATTTCTACCTATGGGGACTGTAGCAAAAATATTAGTTTATTATAAGTCTCCAAAATTACAACAATAAAATTAAAGAGTAAAGATTAAAAATATTTTTTTACAATTATATAATCATACACAATCAGCTATTAGATATTTTTAAAATGTACGATTTATTTAATTATTCCTTTAACTATGATTCAGTATGAAAAACACAGGCATTTTTTTTTATGTGACATAAGTTTTTCCATTTATAACTTTATTAAATGTCTTGGCCCTTTACCTAGATCAAGCAATTGAAAAGCGTAAGATCAAATCTCAATCCTTAGGTCCTGAGCTCATGTAACTCCAACTGAAATTTAAAACATATTTTAGAATATATACTTGTTTTAGAACATTAACACATTAATAGATAATTTTTCCATACTGTGTTTAAGAAGAGAACCTTCTGAAAAATGCTACAGTCACAAATTTGATACAAAATAACAAATGTTGTGTGTTCATATATGTAAAATATTTGTTGAAAACTAAAGATTGGTCAAGAAGTGTAAAATTACTACTTCTTTTGTTATTAGAAATGTCGTGATGTTGGTAATATTTCTCGTTTATAAACTAGAGGGGAAAGGCTTAATTTCCCTGTGCTCGCATCTCTTAAAAGCATCAGATGTTAGTGGACTCAAATTCTGTGAAAACATATAGAACATTACAATGCTGATTGCATGTGGATAGTGAATATCTTCCATAGGCTGTCCACTGCTTGGCATGACTTTGGTACACACAGATTTCAGTTTTTATGGTTTAGGTAAATAATGTCAGGCGCTAAACTCATGCTTCTAGTTAGTCGTCACTTAGATTAATTAAAACTGCATAAAGTACAAACTTCGCAGTTACCTCTTCAGTGCATATATCACTCTTACAAATAATAAACAAGATCACTGATATCTGATGATGATTGGTAATTATCATCTGTTATTCGTTTTACTCACAATTGTCAAATAACTGAAATATGCAGCAATCTAACTAAAAGGCTAGCCAACCCCCACTGAAACAAACAAAAAGAACATATTCATTTGACCTGTGTTTTCATCTAAGCAGAAGTTTTTAATTCTAAAACTGATAGTTGTTTTGGCCAGTTTTGAATGCTATAACAAAATATTCAGACTGCATGGCTTATTTTTTCACAGTTAGATGGAAACTCAAAGTCAAAATCAAGGTGCTGGCTTGATTCAGTTCTGTCCTGATTCACAGTTGCCTTTGTTCTGTGATCTCACAACAGAAGGATCAAGCTCTCTTTTCTAATTAGGATGCAAATCTCATCATGAGGTCCCTCTATCTGTGATCCACCTAAACTTAATTATCTCCTAAAAGATCCATCTCCAAAAACCACTATATTAGAAATGCAGCTTCTACTTTTTTGACCAAATGGAAATACTATTCAGTCAATAGCAATAGTGATGTGAGCCCAGAATAATTAGTTCACACTGCAGGCAAATAAATAGAATCTGATAGTTTCTAATTCTCATATGCTTATGACATAATAGTTTTGTTTTATTCATTAGAATTTCACTTCTTTTTTGGCAGCTATGCTATAAACTATCTTTCTTGGGGTTTATTATTACTTCCTCAGTTTTTAAAATATTACCTTCTCCCCTTTTATGACTCTTTGATTAGTGGTTATAGATTAAATATGTTTATTTAAAAAAGTGAATTATATATTAGATCGTGAAAATTCAATGTTGTCCCTCCCAAAGTAGAAGTAATACAAACTACAAGATACACTATCTTGATTTTATTTTCTTAATTAATTTTTTTAAGTCTTATTTATTTTTGCATACAAGAACTGGGGTGCAGACCAGAGGTATGAGGCGGTGAGAGGATTCACCAGGGACAGAGTGGGGAGCAGAACAGGCAGATCAACTGAAATACACTGCTGAGGGCAGCAATGGGCGAGGCAGGGGAGGTCTACTGCACCATGAGGGTATCTCCTCTGCCGGGCATTGAACTCGAGCCAGAGCCACCTACAGCTCCACAAAGCTGCGCTTAACCTGTTGTGCCACCAGGGAGGCCCAATGATACACTATCTTTAGATAAATAAAATAAATCTTAAAAGCAAACCCAATCACACAAAAAATATGAATTAAAATACACAAAAATTATTATTTTTTCTTTTTCTAAAGTTAACTTTTATTATAATCACCATCTGCATAAGATATTTAGGAACAAAAATGAAGTGTAAAAAAAAGAGAGAGAGGTTCCAAATTCACATCATTAAGGTGGAACCCTATAATGTAAAATATAGATTCTTCTATTTTCTTTTTGTGGGCACATAAAACAAATTAAAAAGTAGATACTTAAATGGTTTCACTTATAACAGAACTATAAGGAAACCAAATAGGAGAGAGAAAATCAGCGGGGCGGGGGTCGGGGTAGGCGGAGGGAGGGAAGGAAAATCGCACAAAATGGAATAGAAAAGAACACAAGGGACCATGGAGATGGATCACGGGTGAATTGGTGGTGGGCTACCCAAGGGTAATACAAAATGTAAAGACATAAATAACACTAAAAATATATATTAAAAAAAAAAGAATTCAAACTTCACAGTGAAAAAAAAACACATTCATAGACAACTATTATTAAATTATTAAATCTGAACTAAAAATAACATTACAGAAAAGACTGTGACAAAAGTAAAAAAAAATACAAATCAACAAGAAGAAAATTATTACAATTGCAAAGTAGATATAATCCCAATTTTAGATAATCATGTACAGAAAATGAAATAAGCATACTAATTAAACAGGCTAGAAATTTCTCTGCTTTAACATATTCTATTTCTATTGTCTGCTGCATTAAATTATTATGTTTAGACAATTGAGCCAAATGAGCAAGGCACCATTATTTCCTATATATTAAAACAGATAATGAGCTTTTCAGGAAATTCCATTATTCTAGAGCATTTGTAAAGTCCAATATCTCTACCATGAGCAAAGTGGTGTTAGGGTACTTTAAAAATCCACTTTACCCAAGAACTCCCTGGTAGTGCAGTGGTTAAGTGTTACCCTGTGGAGCTTTCGGAGGCAGTGACAGGGAGAGTTCCATGCCTGAGGCCTAGCTGGGGAGATTGTCACATGGCACAACAGACCTCTCCTGCCTCGCCCGCTGCTCCCCTCAGCAGTGTATTTCCATCGATTTGCCTGTTCTGCTCTCCACTCTGTCTCTGGTGAACCCTCTTGCAGCCCCACGCCTCTGGCCTGTACCCCAGTTTATATGCATAAATCAATCTTTTAAAAAAATCCACTTTATCCATTGCTCTTTATGATATGGGATCCTTTATGATATGGGATCATATATCGCCTATATTTTCTTTATTTTCAGATGACAGTACCACTTGAATCTTATGTTTGTTTTTAATATCAAACCAATTAAAATATTTACTGTTATAAAACATTAGTACAAAAATAAAAAAAAATATTATTAAGAATCTTTTTAAACATTTAAAAGCAAAAGATTTGAGTATGCTAGGTCATTATAATGTGTTTATAAAGTGACAAATATGATAGATTAAATTTGTTTTCAAGTAGTTTAATAATACAAATTAAAATAGATTCCATTTGTAATTGAAATAACATTAGATTACTATAAGGAAATTACATGTGAAAAGAAAAAAGTGTCGTCTCTTTAGATTGCGAAAGTATCTTCTCAAAGGTCAATAAATACCACATCGTACTTTTGTTTGCAGGATAGTGACCATCAATAAAATAGTCTGAATTATGTCTATAGTTTTAAAACCTAAAATATGAGTTTTTGTGTAACATCTTTGTTTCTGTTTTCCTAGCATTTGGAAGTAGGCAAGTCACAATAGCTACTATCAACTTTCTGGTGTGTATTATTTATATTATTTCCTATCAATGTTTTAATTGTAGTATTATTAAGAAAGCAAACTAGGGCCTCCCTGGTGGTGCAGCCGTTAAGTGCTGCACTGTGGAGCTGTCAGCAGCAGGAGTTCAACGCCCAGCAGGGGAGATTACCACTGGTGCTGCGGACCTCTCCTGCTTCGCCCGCTGCTCCCCTCAGTAGTGTGTTTCCCTCGATCTGCCTGTTCTGCTCCCCCCTCTGTCTCTGGTGAACCCTCTCACCACCCCACACCTCTGGCCTGTACCCCAGCTTGCATGCATAAATAAATAAAAATCTTTTTAAAAAATTATTGAAAAAAAAAGAATGCAAACTAGATTGTATTTGAAGATTTGTCATTCAGGGAAAAAATGATCTATTTTATATCATATACCTAATAATATTATATGAAGTAAGTCAAATAACTTCCCATAATAAAATCATTAACTTTCCAAATCTTTTAATTAAAATGTTCTACACATTTATTGTAATGCTTAAAATTATCTTAAATAAATTAAAATTTGAAAAAAATTACTCAGTAATTCTTCCTATTGTCTGTACTCTTACTAACTTTCAAATCTCTAGGAGTAAAAGTTTTACAAGTTCAACAGATATACTTCCATAAAACACTTTGACATAATTGTTCATTTAACTAATTCTGGATAAAAACAAAGTCTTTTTTTTTACTTGAGGCATAGCTCTTTCCTGATTGTTCTGAGTCAAATCATTTCGAACACTCTATTTAACTTCACATATGTATTGTTTGAATTCACAACGGATTTTTTATTATTTCTGAAATGCATCATTTCATTAAATACATACTTAGCTTTATATCCACTATAATTCCATGCTTTCATTCCTCTTTCACATTCTCCCCTCATTGCTGTCTTTGATAGGTTAACTCCCATGATACCTGTCCCTGCTCATTGACAAATTCTTATGATTCATGCAAAAGTAACTTATTTTTTGTAATATTCTGATTGAACTTTAGTTGATTTTTTTTAAGAGACAGATATACTACACTGAAAATATTAAAATATTTTGCAGATTTGTGAAGCTGGAAATCATTTCATCAATGTAGTGCTGTCTCATCCCAATCATACAGGTTAGTTTCTTTCATTTTTCATCTCATCTAGAGTGAATTAATTATTTTAAATGTCTAAATCAATAATTTTTAAAGGGGAAATAGTATTATTTGGAAACACTTAAGATAGTATACCCTGATTTTTGCCCTTTTGTCTAAATTTTCCTTATAACCCTTATTAATGATTTCTCTTAAATAAATATACACATCCGCCCACCCTAAACAACAATATAACTTAGATATGTGAAAAAATAGATGATTCAGAGGTAAAGTAGCATGAAATCTACTGATTTCATTTTTCCTTTGTCTTGATGCTCTCTTGTCTTCTAAATGTGTAATTTGTTAATTTGAGTCTCCTACAGGTGAAATTCTTTCTTCTGCCATTTTAATTGTATTTAAGCACTTTTTAAATTTCACTTCATTCATAGTCTCCTTTTATGACCATTTTATATATTCATCTGTTGGGGGGAGAACTCTCTATTCCAGTATCTCCTTCCTAGATCTTGTGCCTGTCTGTCTGTTTTTGACTGACCTTCCAGTATCTTATTTAACATCTTTAATACTGTTGTTTTGAAGTAGTTGTCTTATAGTTTATATGTTTCTGTCACCCTTATATTTGTCCCAGGACTTCTGCCCTTTTCGTTTAGCTTTGCCATCATGTGAGGCATGTATATTACTTTATCACTATTTCTGTGTGTATGTGATTGGGGGACTGGGGATTTACCTGTTTGTTTCCTTCTTAACTTACCTCACTGTGAGGTGGATTTAGGAGTGGAGTCTGGGGCTTTAATATTCGATCTTTGTTTGAGGAGTGACATTTGTCACATCTACCTTTTGCTTTGTTTCACAGCAAGCTGTATTCTGTGCTCAGGTTATCTTCACTTCCCACCCCACCTAACTATTGTTCCTTTCTTCCATGGCTCGTGATCTATCAACCTTGGACCTCCCATGGGAAAGGCAATGTCTGGACCGCCAGCCTCACACACTAGTATTAATTTCACTTGATTTGAAGGTGGCACTGTGTGTATCTTGGGCACACATGTGTCATTCTAACATAATGGCTGACCACATTGACCATCAATACCCTGCCCTTGCCTCAGCTACTGCTTCTGCAGCTCCTCTATTCCATGGAACTCTAGGAAAATTGGAATATGTTCCACTATTCTCCAGACTTTTTTTTTCTTTTTCTATGATACCTTTCTTAAGTACAATTGATACTCTCTTTTGTTTTCTGCACATCTACTTGGAGTTTTGGAATTTCTTCACATTTTTGTCCTTTAGTATCTATAAATGCTTCTGTGTATGTGTGTTCTGTTGAAATTTTTCTGTTTTCTTTTATCAGCAGGAAAAAAGATTCTCACTTTATATTTTATTCACATAGACTTATATAAATGCTGATCGACTTATATTAACTTTTAAGAGTACAGAATCTCCTTGAAAAGAAATAACAAAATAGTTTTACAGATGGGTGGTTGTGATGAATTCTCTAAAGAATAAACTGTGCTCTAAAAGGGATGGGGATTGTTTCAATATGCTTTTGATTATTAGACATGCTTGTTTTCTAAATTGCATAGTTCCCAAAACCATTTCCCTATTTCCCTTTTCCTCTAAACCCGCAAGGTATGTCTTCTCCATTTTAGCTACCTTCTTATACTATCGTTTTCTCTCACAGAAGCAGAGACTTCTTTTCCTTTTTCATTAGAAGAATTATTTATTTATGAACCAAAAATGATAGACTTAATTATTTACTTTCCTATTATATGAATTCTATAATTTGAACAAAACAACAAATTAACAACCAACAGAAATAAATAACAAATGAATCAAGAAATTAAGGCAAAATTAAACAGATACTGTGTGAATAAAATACAGCAATATGTTTATAGTTAATAATTTTCTTCCTGTCCTCTCACATAATTTACTATAACTTCTTTTAAAAATCTTATTGGACATTTAAATTTTGAATCTACATTTGTATCTATTCTTAAAAGACCAAAATATAACTTATTTTAAGGGAAAAAATATCTGATTAAACCGATACCACCCTATTTAATAAAAAGTGTCGACATGATTCCTCCTGTCCTATGAGAAAGTAAGTATGTGTCTGATAATACCTTTCTAAACTGACTTTGGGATTTAGGACTCTTGAATACTCCTGTTCTATGTAAGAATAAAACTGAATAGAACCAAACATGAAATATTATTTGATGAGCACCTCTGCTCTTTTCAAGCCCATGGATTCTTAGGGTCAGCGATATGTGAGGACTTTAATGTAAATATACTCTCAATGAAAGTATTTAGGATTTTTCTTGGCTAGCAACAGCAGATTTTTTGACTTGTAAAGATTAATTTCAAGCTCTCCTTTTTTATCTACAGGTTTGTTTTGGTAGCAAGCTGTATATTATCAATCAGAACTTTGCATATATAAATTTATCATATAGGTTCTCATGTCTAAATGTTGTAATTTTTTAAATTGAAGTAGCACTGCATAATAACCTTACATAAGCTCAGGTATTCATTGTTAAGAATGAACATTTAGTTCACTGCTAAAATATCTAAATCTGTCCTTTACTATACCATTGACACTTTCCCCCCACATTTGTCCACTCTTCTTCCCTCTTTTGGTAACTATTAATTCATCTTATAGTCCAAAAGTTTATTTTTGTTTTACTTAGTTTATCTGTTGTTGTTTTTTCTTTCTTTCTTTCTTGATATACCACAGGAGTGAAATCATGTAATATTTGTGTTTCTCTGACTGGCTTATTGTACTAAGCCTATTTCCAACTAGGTCCATCCACGTTGTTGCAAATGACAGTATTTCATGTTTTTAAATAGCTGAGTAGTTGTCTATTGTGTGTGTATGCTGTAACATCTTTATCCTTTCAATCATTGTTGGCACTTAGATTGTTTTCATAGTTTGGCTATTGTAAATAGTACTGCAGTAAACATGGGATACATTATATCTTCAACTTAGTGATTTTGTGATTTTTATATAAATATTCAGAAATGGAATAACTCAATTGTATGGAATTCTATTTTCAATTTTTCTAAGAATCTCTACACTGCTTTCCCTTAATGGCTGTACCAACAGTTTATAAGTGATTCCTTCTCTCCACATCTTTTCCACCAATTATTGTTTATTGTCTTTTTAATCATAGCTATTCTCACAAGTGTGAGGAAATAGCTCATTATTGTTTTAATATGCGTTTGCCTAATAATAAGAATGATAAACATTTTTTTCATGTGCCAGTGGACAATGTTTACCTTTTTGGAGAAGTGTCTATTTGGTTCCTCTCTCTTTTTAAATATTTCTTTTGTTATTGTTAATTAAGTTTTATGAGATCTTTGTAGATTTTGGATATCAGCACTTTGTTGGACATGTGATGTGCAGTACTTTCTAAGACAGAAATCTCTGGCCTCACTACTTTAAAAGTCATTTCAATTATTCTTACCCAATGTTCTGATAAACTTACCCTTCATCCAGTTTTATATTTTGTCTCTTTTCAAGCACCCTGAGAATCTAATTACATGTGTATTTTCCTATAATTTAGTGGTTAATGTTGCTTGGATCCTATAATCCTTTTTGGAGAATAAGTCATGTTTTACCCTTATCTGACCCAGATTAACATCAGGTTGTCTATATTTGGATTTAACTCTAGTCATAATGTAAGAGGATAACAGGGGGAAAATCCTATAGTGGATTTTTTGCAATATTGTATTCTGCGCATTACCTTTAAACAAAGGGGTATATTAACTTTAATAGGGAGGAATGGGCCACATCTATACTCATGAAATACTTGAAATTCTATATATTCCAAGATTTATGGACACCAACCTGGACTTAGCAAGTCTGATTTGAGTTGACTTTGTGTATTTGAAGTTTAGCTACTGTTGCAATTAAGTCTTAAGCTTTGTCTTCAACTTTCTCTCCATTTTTTTTTTTCAATGCAGGAAATTATAGCCACTTTGCATGCTACTATAGTGATCCTCTAACTTTCACAGTTGACTTTTAATTGTCAACTGTTAGTTTCACATTTAGCTTTATTTGTCAAAGACATTGATAATAACCAGCAATTAATTCCACTGGACCAAACAAAGCATTCCTTTGAACCAGTATAACATACCAGTATACCACTGTAAAAAGTTTTACACTTATACAGCAATCTTATACCACCAGCATCTATCTTTTCTGCACCTGCCATCAACCCATTACAGGCTCCTTAGTAGTCTAAAATACCATTTCAGAATCTGTTTGGAAGACAATCTTAGTGCAAACTACTACAGATTCAGTTTTCTAGATGCTGAGATAAGATTAGTATTCAGGAAGTTTGTTAGGTGGTGATTTTATGGATGGGAATAAAGAAATCAAATTTGGGTAGGAAATTGAGAGTGATATATTCTTGAAGAGGGTCTCAGGTGAGAGCATATGTAGGACATTCTAAAGTTCAATGAACAAAGTTGTTCTGAGTTGAATCATCATAAAACCAAAGATTGGGTCAAGGTTAAACCAAAAAATGAGTGTGACCATGAGTACGATTGCTCTCATTCAGTCAGGTAATCTTTGTAAGAGTATTAAGAACTAAACTTCTCTGTTAGTATTTTTTTTCCAAAGCTGAGGAATAGAACCCTTTATACTTAAAGAAGAATCATTGTGGCTTTTCATTTTAATTAAAAAAAAACTTCAGACTTTTATTTACTAGGAGCTATATTACAGTGAAACTACGTTGAGAAAATATGTCATGGGGAATGTAGATATTAAATTAGAAACAGCTAAATTTACGTATAATTACAATTATCAGTAACTATAATTACAATTATCAGTAACTACTGACTCTTGAAACAATGTCTATATACAAATGCTATTCTGGTGACAAGACTCAATTGGTTATTTATCTACAAGCTACTTCTGTAAAAAATATGTATCTGCGGACCCTGATCATTTCACTACCACTTGAAAGGGGGTGGTGGTAAATCACATAAAATAGAGGTGTCAACACATATTATACACTATGCATCTTCAACTTCTGAAATTCAGTGACTATAATGTGGTTAAGTTCTTCATTTATTCTTTTTATTTTGACTAGTATAGGGACATTATACAAAGGTGTTTACATAAATATTACCAAGAGACTCTGTAATATTAATTGTCAAAAATATTTCACCTTAACTTAAAATGAGCAGTGCATGAAGTGTGTATACTACCTAGTATATTTTTTACTTTGATATTTCAACAATAGTTACAATTTTGAAAACAACATAATGACATTCCATTATGACTGCAATTTTAATGAAGAGATTTGTTGATACATTATCTGATTAAATTTAGCTATGGCAAATAAGCATAATTTTATGATTCAAAAATATGATGTCACTTTAAATCTGTTATCTAAAAAGTTTCTTGAACAAATTTCAAAGGCTAAAAAACCTAAAAAAATCAAGTGAGAATATGCTAAATATAATGAGATATGTAAATAAAAATTCTGATTGTTGAGCAGAAATAATGTATGTGGCATTTCTGAATATAAACTATACTGATATTCACTGTGATCTTCTTATGAGAGATTATCATACTTTTCTGGCATAAATGAAATCCTTATAAAATTTCCTTTGGCTCTTCACTAATTTATACAAAGGGAGGTTTGAAGTGTTTAATAATCTCAACTACATTTATCTTAGTTTACACTAAAGAAGAAAAGAGACAGACACATGCTAAAATACATTTATTAAATTCATTATACAATGATGCTACAACTATTATGGCATGCAAAATGTCTATATAGTGTTTCTTTTCAATGCTTAAGAATTGATCATCATAATGTATTCTGTAATTGTACAGAACACAGCTGTAGACATGGTCAGACAATGACTGGTATTCTATTTGAATCAAAAGTTTATAACATTTGAAATTAGAGCTCTTCTAAATAACTTGTGAAGTAGTTGTCTATGAATATATAATCACTTTTCATGAGGCATACTAGTTTTAGGGAACTTAGAATTATGTAATAAGTATATGGTCACATCAGCAATGTGTAGCATCATTGATGTTGTATTCTCCTTTCCACAGGAAATAGTGCTTGTTTTCCAAGTCCAAATTATAATCCCTTTACATGGATGTTTTTTCTGGTTTCATGTCCAAATTACACCTATGAGGTATGCTACTTATTATGTAAATAATTGAACTTGATTACATACTAAATGCATACATTTATGTATTTATATGTATTATACACTAACATGCTATAACACAAATATGTTTTATCTGAAGATATAGGTATTGTCATAGATATAGGCTCTTATAGATACTGTCATTCAAATTATAAGCATAAGAAATTGCAACATTTCATCCACAATTTAATTTTCTGGGAAGAAAAACATATTTGTGTGTATTTAGAGAAAATTTTGTAATCTTTATATAAAATATCCTGAGATTTTCAGAATTTTAATTTTTATAAAAGATTTTATATTAATTTGTTCAGTTCTTATGTAAATATGATGCCTTTTAAGATTGTTGATGACTTATGTTGAAAATGAAATCATTACTTTTGGGAAAATTATTTCTACCTGAAACTTTTTGCTGGATTTTAAACTTCCAAGTTATTTACTTAATTTCACAAGTGACCAAATTACTAAACTAACTGTAGTTATCTGTTAATTTCTGTTTTAACCCTACAGATTGGATCATGGATTAGTTTCACAGTCATGACACAAACACTGCCTGGTAAGACCATTTATTGATATTTAATTGAAGCACATTTTGGAGAACAAGTTTCTGAGAAAAAGTTGCTGTAGTACTAAAATTTGTAGTACTTGCAAATAGATTTTATGCTTTCATTTTTATTATGACTCATTTTTTTAGCAATAATAAAGTACATCAGAACAATATTTACAATGTATTTCTATGTAATTATAACTTAATCCAAATTAGATAATATCGTTCAAATGGCTTTGTTAACAAAGCTTTGTTAAAAAGTAGTGGTGGTAATGCACTTCGTTTGAACTTCACTCTTGCATCACAAAACATGTGTCTGTTGTGTCTCCAAGTGTTTCTGAGTGTCTGTTGAGGGAAAGCTGAGAGCATGAATGCGTGATTTTTTTTTTTTTATTATCTAGAAGTACAAATTTTTATTAGAGACTTTTGATGCTTAATAAGAACAATTGATAGTACAGACATATACTAACATTGGGTTCTTGTAAAATCCTTTAAAACAGTTGATAAGTATTTAATATGATAAAATACACAAGGTGATGAAAGAAAGTATTATGCTTAGAATCAGATATAATCTTGTCTTCAGGTAAAGTTTAGGAGATTTATACTTCTATTGTATAAATTGCAGTTAGTCAAAAAGTAAAAATTAAAATACTTCTGAAGGAATATTCTCAAATGGCATTTAAAAAATGTAACTTAGTAACACTATCTGAGAGGAAGGCTGCCTGTAGAAACTTAATTATGTAAACATGTCCAAACTGTACAATAGTACAAAAATTCCTATTTCCAGTGTTGATAATTAGCAATGTTGAGAGAGGAAAGGCCCCTCAAATACTGTACAAGAACATTTACTGTATATAGATATAAGATGGATACTACATTTTAGGAAGTGCCAAGAAACACAGTTAACTATGTTTACAGATAAGAAGACTGATACAAAATTGCTGGTATTAGAACATTTTCATGTTTAAGTAAATAAAAACGTCATAAATTCTGGAAAAAACAAAATGGAAGCATTACCTATTTAATTCTATATTGTCATTAGACTAAATGATATGAATGAATCTGTAAAACAATAAAACATTGAAATCATTTAACTTTAAAAGAAGTCAAAATCCTAAGATCATTAGAACCAAAGTCTATTATCTTATTATATATATAGATTAACATATATAGTGTTTTGATTGATGCAAACAGGAAAACACTGACAAGAAGGAAGACAGTAAAAGAAAAGGGTAGACATGAGACTTAAAAGGTGAAAATAATAGTCTATTTGATGAAACATCTGTTTAAGAGTATAGTACAAAACCATAGCCAGTATGCCATTGCCAAAACCTTACGAGACTTACAGTCCAACTGTGAAGGGTAACTCATTGGCCCAATTTTTCTGGTGTGACAAGGTTTGGAGGAACAGCATAGCTTGGATTTCTGTCACATGTGGAGTTCCTGATTAGGAGGCAATTATTTCAAACATGTTCTAAACGTATGGAAATGTCACTATTACCAAACATATGCATATTCATTGTATACCGTATACTTTGAATTCGGAGTCATTTCATGTCTTCAGAAATCCTGTTCTCCAACTTAAAAAGAAAAACATGTATGTAGCTATAGAAATGTAACAGTTACCATGTGAAACCATGTGACACATCAATTAGGTCAGCATATTTTAAAAATCCAGAGCAACAGGAAATGAAAATAAAGAAATTTCCTAAAAACCTTAGTCTGTGAAATCCTGTTGTAAATGTAAAATTAAAAACTAACTTTTATTCTAACATCTTAATTTGGTTTTATCAGCCATACCAGATTCTAAAATGTAGCCTAAGTGATCTACCAAGAGATGTTGTGCTTATAAATTATGCCAAGGTCCTTCCCACATTAGAACCTCAAAAAGAGAGTTCAAAACAATGTACTGGATTCAATAACAGATTAATGGCAAAAGTCATTACTCTTCAGAAACAAGAGTCTAAAATCAGGTAGCATTGGAGTCAGGGGACAAAGACCAAATGCTTTTTAGAAACTGTGAGCAGTTCATTAAGTAAGACTGATATAGTATTGTTGAGTAGACAGTCTTACAGAAAAACAAAAACAAACCATTAATTGGGGAAAGATTCTTTTTGAGTGACTGAGCTGTTTAATCTAAAATTAAATATTTGCTAATAAAAGTTACAAGAATAATTCTCCTCACTGACATTCATTATCCACATTACATTGTCACATATCTATTGTGACAAAATATCATGATGTCAAAGTGTGGTAAAACATTTTTAGAAGGATTAGTCAACCAATTCCTGTTAAAAGGTAGGCAAACAGACAAAAAAATTGACTGGTGAATATAGGATGTCTGATCAGTCTCAGATTTTTTTTTTTTTTAAGATTTATTTTTTATTTATACATACAAGCTGGGGTACAGGCCAGAGGCATGGGGCGGCGAGAGGGTTCACCAGAGACAGAGCGGGTAGCAGAACAGGCAGATCAGAAATACACTGCTGAGGGGAGCAGCGGGCAAGGCAGGAGTGGTCTGCCGCGCCATGTGGGATCCTCCCTGGCTGGGCATCGAACTCGCGACGCTGCTGCCGACAGCTCCACAGCGCAGTGCTTAACCGCTGCGCCACCAGGGAGGCCCAGTCTCAGATTTTTTCAGTAAGTCTTCATACTCTTGACATACCAGGAATGATACACAAGTTTAGTTTGGTAGTATAAAATCTCGAATGTTGGATGTTTCAATATGGAAGCTTAACTGCAATGAATTCCATTTATTAGAAGGGATATGTGCAATATCCATTTCATATACATTTTAGCACTTATACAAAATTTTTTCTCATAATATTGTGGAATGTATGTGTATGTGTGGAAGTATATTGTATGCATATAGAAAACTATTATTGATAAATCAAAGAAAAAATCTGTATTTGGGAGTATTTTGTAGCTGTGGAGTATAAAAATATGGATTTATTTTGATGTCTGCTATGTACTTTCTATAGTTATTCAAATTTACAATAAATATTGATTATATATATGTTTAGCAATTAATATGAATAAAGAAAACTAATAGAGAAATATGAAACATTTGAGAAATATTTAAGAGCTGTATATGACAGTATTTATTATTCTAATATAACTTGTTACATCCACCATAAAAATGAAAAACAAGAGAAAATTATTTCTTTTTTCTTCTAGTTGGGATTTTCACACTTCTGATGAGTATCCAGATGTCTTTGTGGGCACAAAAGAAACATAAGATTTATCTGAAGAAATTCAATTCTTACATGCATAGGAAATCAGCAATGATTCCATTCATATTGTGAGAAAAAATAAGTGGTCTTATTTTATATACTGAAAAGCAATATATAAACTCACTAAGTCAGAGGTAGTTAAGGTTGGTTAATTGTTATGTTCCAGAAATTAAAAAAAAAAACAATAATTTTACTGAGTAAAAATATAAAGTGGTACAACCTAACTAAATTCGGTGTAACAAAACTTGATGCAAATAAAGAGGAGAAATGATAGACATGACTAGAAGAATAGCATTCATTATATTTGAAAAGAATGGATTCTTAAACAAAGTCTCTTACTTCATTAAATAATTTATATGAACATTTTCCTAATACAATGAAAATATCTGAATTCTGAAATAAATATGTTTAATGTTTTGACACTTAAATCAATTGAATTTCATATTCTGGTAGTAATTTGATTTTTCTCTTTATTATTCAGTATGTTATTGAGAAGTATTAAATATCTATGTAAGTTCAATTTCTTGTGAAAATCTTAGTATACTAAAAGTGAAATATTTGTAATAAACCATGTATCATATTTATTCAGAAGATATACCTTGTATGTTCTCACTATGAAACTATATAGTGAAATATTATTAGACATTTTGAATATAAATATTGAAATAGATTTATTAATTAGCTTATATGTAAATATACATTGGAATACATATTTCAAGTGGATTATACATAATAATGAAGAAATAGTACTTTGGAAAGTTTTTTTTATTTTTAGAGTGGAAAAACTCTATGCATTATTTTTACATTTTTAATTTTTTATTGAAATAACATGATATAAAACATGTAACTTTTAGATGCACATCATTAAAAATCAGCATGTAAATATACCGTATTGAGTTCAACACATAAATTCCTAGTCCTCTCAAAGTCTGTGTATGTGTATATATGAATGTGCATATATATATAGAGAGAGAAAGATGGCTGGAAGTAGAAAAATCAAAGTATGCATTAAGTATTTAAAAGAAATTCTGAGTGTTTTTCATTTTTAAAATGTGATCCTTTAGTTAGGTAATTTCTGGAGACTTTCCAATCTTCAGATATTTAAATACTTCCAGCTAAGCTCTTAGATTTTATGTATATATGTACAAAATAGCTTCAGTAAAGGTATGTCCAGATGCATTTTGTGGGTTTTTATTACTAATACATGTAGCCAATTATTTTCTTAAAAATCTCCAAATGGAAGTTGTAAAGGTACAGTTCATCAGGAATCATAATTGCTGCATTAAAGGATTTGTTATCTGTTTTTGCTCTCAAATGCATAATATTAAATTATCTCAAAAGAAGACAGAAACAAATTTATCTCGCTAATAACCATTCACCAAAATAGTGAGGAATCAGCAATTGCTCAAAAATAAGTACTAATGAATTAAACCACATATACCTAATAAATCTGTTTAATCCCCTACCTGTGATAAATATTCCTTTGTTGAAAGGCAAAGAGTTGTTTCTGTTTTATTAATTAAATCTTGAATGAAAATAATGCAGGACATTTGCACATCCTTGTAGGACTAGATAGAAGATCTCTGATACAGCAAGGAATGATGGGTGGTCATTGAGGACAGATATGTCACTTCCCATTAGGTTACATTCCCTTTTCCCAGTTGTGACCTCTTGTCCATATCAGTCATTACCATATAATTGGGAAACACACCATAGTAATGCATACCTCAATTATAAACTTATTTTTTTAATTTTTATTTTTTATTTTCTGGGTTGTCATTGCCTAAGACATCAAAAAAACAAGAGCCTATCAGTATTGATTCTATAAGTGTCATCCTGTAGCAACATATATCCATTTGTCTTTACAACCCAACCTTCCTTCATTGATTTTTAAGAGTCACTAAATCTAAGTGATATATAAATATCTATATAATATATATACATTATACATATATATATATATATTTTTTTTTTCCTCTAGGTCATCAGTGTTGCCAAGACTGCTATTCCTAATTTGTTACTCCAATTGTCTTCATTCTAGACTCTGATATATATATATATATTCGGAGGTTAAATACAAAGAAACTTTCTAAATAAAACATGCAGTGAAAACTATTTAAATAATGAATTTGTGCTGCTGTTTAAGAAATTGTATGCCTTTTAATGCAAAAACAAAGTTGTATGAAAATTTCATATATTCACATATATGGTTCTTTGCCACATAACTAAATTTATGGTAACAATTTTAACTTGTGGGGTCTTTTTGAAACAACATCGAAATAGCATAGATTTGTAGTAGATGACTTGACTTATTTACAAGGGTGTGTGGTAGCATAAGGATCATTGTTTTAGATGGTTTCCAAAACTGATGAGCATTTTTGTAAGTATAAAATAAAGCCAAAAAAGATATTTTAAGGTAGATGTCATAAATTCATCATATGTACATTAAAAAAAGGAAAACTTTGTGGAAAAAGTAAGCCTAGAATAAAAACACAGAAAAATATACTAACCTATAGCATTGTTCAAATAAGCTTTCCAATTGTTAAAAAAGTTTACCAAAAAATAGAGTTTCCCTTCTTAGGTATATATACTGAATCTCATTTTGAGAACCTTCCAGTATTGGCAAATGTCAAACACTTAAAGCAAAAAGCCAAACTTAAATATCAGAGTTTCTTTTTTCCTCCTACTTTTGATCAACTACTTTGAATGAAGTTATTTAAAATAAGCTGTTATTTTCAGTAGTAAAAGTCTATTCCACTTATCACAGTATCAATTAAGTAAAACTCTGTAAAAAGTAGAACTGTAGCATGTAGTATGAACATGCATCCAATATTTCAGTTGCCCTTTTTATTGCTCTTGAATTTGTCCTGAAAAGACATCATATTGTCCTGAAAAGACAAGAATAATTGTTATTCTAAGTGATTCAGTAGTTCAGCAGTTGTATTTTTGGTCCTAATGTCCTCTTAAAGTTTAGCAGCTTTGACACCTTAACAAATATAATACTGTACCAATAGGATGTTCAAGCAACTGAATGTTTACTCAGAGAAAAACTGAAAAGATGAAGGAACACAATGTCTGAGGTTTTTTTTTTTTTTATTTCTATGTCTGGCAAATCAAAACACATAAAGTCAATATTTGCTTTCTGTTAATTGACATAGCAATATAAACCTATGAGCTCTTCATGAATCAAAGAAATAATATAAAAATAGCATCCTAAGTTACATTTTCATGAACATTTCAAAATGATACGTAATTTCAAATAAATGTAGTCCATTTTCTCTGACTTAAGACAGTTAAAGCAAAATTATTAAGTTGTTAAGTAACTTAACATCATTAAGTAACCTTAAAAATTAGTTATTTATTGGGCCTCCCTGGTGGCGCAGCGGTTAAGCGCTGCGCTGTGGAGCTGTCGGCAGCGACGACGCAAGTTCGACGCCCGGCCGGGGAGAATCCCACATGGTGGGGCAGACCTCTCCTGCCTCGCCCGCTGCTCCCCTCAGCAGTGTACTTCTGATCTGCCTATTCTGCTCCCCACTCTGTCTCTGGTGAACCCTCTTGCCGCACCGCACCTCTGGCCTGCACCCCAGCTTGTATGTATAAATAAAAAATAAATCTTTAAAAAAAAATTAGTTATTTGTTGATATGTGCTGTTCTAAAATTTCGTTATACTATATTTCTCCAAAATATCAATAATCTTTATAAATAAGATATACTATGTTCTTAATTCTTAAAACTATTATGAATATGTATTTTCAACGATGGTGATTTTTATGTCAAGGTAAAGATTAGGACGGTATTAACAACTCCTCAATTCTATGTGTTCAATAGCGAATGATAAATAGTTCTTATTTCTAATTTGAATGAGGTGTGTGTATACATGATATCTTAATTAGATGTGATGACAAGTTGGTCAAGAAAAAAGTTTTGTAGTTTAGGGAATGGGCAAGTTTAATGTAAGCACCGGGTGTCTTATCTGGGAAGCAGTTCTTAGATACCTCCACTTTACATCTAGCTTTCCATAGCCCTTGTTTTGATGAATTTGGAAGGGGAATTGAACATTGGCTCTGACAATCAGTAGCTAAGGGGAGAAAAGGAAACAAAGCGAGGTCCACTTTCTGACCATTTCCTTATTTTGGGAGCCAACATAATTCATAAAACAGATCTTTAGCAGAATTAACTGAATTAATTAATATACATTAGCAAAAGCAATGCTGAATTTTCTGTTTTCATCCTTTATTCCTTAACTTACATGGACGATAGAGAAAAAGAAAAAACTTCCTGTAAATGCCTGTTAAAATGATGAAATTGTGAACCTGATTCACATTATCATTTCATTTTTCTAATATCCTAAATGAATTTGCTCTCCATTTTTATGTCTTTTGCAGAAAATAATATTAATAAAATTAAAATTCTAAAAATGAAAAATATATTATTATTGGTTAAAAATATTTTTCTGATAAAAAATTATAGATATGTGAATTCATTTCCAATAATATCTTCATGGATTGTGTTATCCATTGGTCTGGATATTTAGTTACATTTTGTTACATATAGAGAGAAAATCAGCTTAAGCAGTCTTCAGGAGTAATAAACTTCTCAAAGTAGAAGGGAGCAGGTTGAGTAATGAGTCTCACATAAACTATCCCCTCCCCCCATGAAAGCAGAATTATTATGTCTTCTCACATAAAGATGCCATTCCAAACAAAGGATAAAAATAATCTTAATAAGAGTGTAGAAAATACAATTACAGAACTCAACTCCTATGTCCAAATCACTAATGTAACAATTATGATTCCTGCTAAGCTTTATCTTTATACCTTCCATTTAGAATTTGTTGGAGTTTGTTAGGAACATTTTCCAATAATGTAGACAATTAAAATTATACATATAAGTTATGAGAATCAATAAATGAACATCTAAATTCTCTGAATAATACTAGATCTGTGACTACATAAAATAGCAAAATCAATGTAATAGTTCATTTAATTTAAACGTCACTTTAATTCTACTTTTTGGATAATTATTTAAAATAATACTTTTCTATCCCCAAATAATTTGCAAACAAGTGAGATTTTTAAAATTCCACATCTTCATCTCTCACACATTTATTATAAGAAGTTAAAGAAGATGGGAAAATGAAAAGAAAAACAAAAGTTGAATTAGCTGTCATGCCACGCCAGATTATAGCAGCATACTGCTTCTCCTCCCAAACCCGTCATCATTTATCCCTCAAGCTGCTACTTTAAAGGTGTTTTGAGTCTGTTTGCATGTGATTTTTAACATTGTTAAGCAAAGTTTGAATAAAAATAGACCTGCAATGTATTTTCCAAAAGTCTTTCCAAAAATGCCTTATTCTCTGACTCATATGCAGATACACACAAACACACACACACACACACACATGCACATAGAGCAACTTTAATATCATTTCTTGAAAGAATAAAAGTATGGTAATACTGAACTGAATAATTTTTAAATAAATAGCACATTCTCATTTTCAGAATGTATATTTTTAATCTTATTGTTCTTTTAAAATGCTATACCCACAGCTAGGCCTAATCAAATCATAAAATGTATAATTATATACCAATATCTTATATAATAACCTTTAATTTTCTTTCAATAATTAAATATATTTTCCAGATATTTGAACTGAGTAACTAACTTTCAGTGCATGTTATATTTTAGTAGTTGATATATTTCACTTATAATACTTTGCTAATAAAATAAAGTGACCTGTGAATCAATAATTAGGGGTTCTTCTATTTTTATTTTAATAAAAAAATAGAAAACCCCTGTGATTGTTCCTGGATATTAGAGGTGATTATAGCAAATGTTACTTTATAAGTACAATTAAAGGCATTTATGCAGCTTTTGCATAATGATAATAATTAAAAACCATTTATTTTAAAGGCTGCTTTAAAGTTAATTTTCACCCAGGTGCATATTGAAGCCTATAATTAGCCTTCCTTCAGAGGAGTTTGGTTGTGGAAATGTACAAAAGCATTTCTGAGGCAGAAGTTCCTGCTAAAATGGGATTTTAGTTTTTAACTTTAGTTTGCTAATGATTCTTAGAACATGTATTTTAAAAAAATGCTCAGAAATATCTTAAAAAACGAATCCCAAATTTATTTTCTTGAGGCTATAGAAGACATATTTTCACACTGCTTGAGTGAGAAATGAAATCTTATAAGACTAGTGCATGGAAATTTTTAAATTTATATCAAATACAAGAAATGTTCACAACAGTCAAAAAGCATAATTACTACTAACCAGGAAACAATATAATTTATTTGATAATTATACTGATATTCATTCTCCTCCACTAATGACCTCTTACTTGTTATCAATTCACCAAATGGTTTATTTACAAAAAAATTCTCATACTTCCTGTTAGAATCTCAATTAGAGGTGACTGTTACCTCACCTATTGATTAATTCAGCTGAGAATGCAACAGGATGTATAATCCTAATAACACTTTTTTTTTAAATCCAAGTAATATTACTTTAAGAGTAAGTTTATAGAATTAAAAAAATAAAGTCAAGAAGGTAAAATGTCTTTTAGGACTTATTTTTAAATGTGTGAAACTAAGTTTGTTTACCTGTTTAGATATGAGTTTCTTATCTATAAAATATTGGTAGTAACATAATATTATTTTCCTGTGTATTGAAAATTGCTAGAGATTCAAATAATTGTCAATTTGCAATTGCTTCTAAAGTTTTCTATTGTAAACCTTATGTTTAAATTATATGTTCAATATTTTTATATAATTTCTACTGATTTATTAAGATATTAATTAGTGTTTGACATCTGAAAAACAGTTCTGAACTCTTATGAACAAAACAAACAGGTTTGTTTTTTCTCGGAGATTTACATTTGAACTAAAAATTAGAATATAGCAATAAATTAGTGACAAAGTTATTTTAGAACAATGAATACTATAAGGAAATGAAGTGTGTACTATGGCAGAATAAAAAGTTATACCCTAATTTTCATTATGTGTCATTATTTATTAAGCACTTATAACTGAATTCACATGTGAACTTAAGGGTAATTTTAATGTAAGTAAAAACAATGCTTTACCTTCTGGTAATACCAGTCTTCAATTCAAATGAATAAAACAATATAGATCAAATTTTAATATTCAAAATGTTCGTAGAAGGTATTTGTCTGATTCTACTTTCATTAGTCTTCATTCATTGTAATTAATTCATGTGTGTCTCCCCCCACATTCAGACATTTGTTTTTTTCCTCCAAAAGAGGCAAAACTATAAAGCTTTAAAGTCATCTTTAAAGATAAACTGAAGGGAAAAGTTCTTTATAAAATCCTCTACAACCCTAATTTTTCTGACTTCTAGCAGATTCTGGTGGTTGTTTCTTTTGGACTCCCAAATATACTTATCATGTAATAGTATACCAATATAAAATATATTCTTTAAATATATTATGGTTTATATGTCATATATCCTATATATGCAGTTCTTATGATCCTGACTTAATATATAGTACAGTCTATACATTTCTTGAAGGTAAGAATCACATCTTAATTATTCTTGTATCTGTAGCAATTTAGTTAAAATTTAAGGGCCTTCTTTCTTTCAACTAGGAATTTTAAATAATGCAGTTTTTAATGTGAAATCACATCTATTCTACAATAACATAATTCAGATGAAATTTGTTTTCTGGCAATTGCCCACATACAGAAAAGCCCAATTTCAAAGACTAAAAATGAACTGCTGTTCAGTTAAGTATTTAGGGAAAACTATCATTTCCATTTATTTGAAATCATGTAAGAACGCTAAATCTGAACATGTGGAGAGGTGACTGAGAAAAGCTGAGTAAAGCAAAATGTTTTATGTTCTGTGGGTGATAAAATACATATCAAGTGAGAAAATCTTAAAATCTTGACATTACTAGAGTGAGTATGGCAGCTGATCACACTTCTTCTACGCCATTAATGTAAATAATGGATTATAAAACATGATGACAAGAAGTTTGACGTTGAGATACACTGTGAACATTATTTTTCAGAACTATTTCAAAACTGAAAATACAATTATATATACAGGAGCACTCAAGTTTCTTGTTGACACATATAATCTACAGGGAAAAAATATAGCATCAAGAGAAAGAAAAGAAGACAAAGGAGAACAAACTTTTATGGGGTTCCTTCACAGATTAAATAACTAAAGGGCTGGGTATATACTAGGCAGGTTCCTAAACTTTTCCAAAATACTACTAAATTTTTGTGATAGTTAACTGAAAGATTAGAAGACATTAAATAAAAAAGTAATCATCAGTACAATTACCAAATTCAATATTACCTTCACAAACCAGAGATTTGGAAATGAAAGGTTAAATTATCCTAAAGATGTTGTTAGTCTACCAAAGATTAAAACAACATGTTAAATTTTTAGAGCTATATCTGCATTTTGCATTTTTCTAAGTTTTTTTTTTTATTTTATTCTTCCATTTTAGGGAAATTTGTTAATTCTTTTTCTTCCATAAAGGATAATGGTAGGACCATAAAGGTAAAATGCATGCATGCCTTTTTTGGCAAACTAAATATGCATTAAAAATTGCATCGTGACAGACTAATTAGTCTTTTCATTAGTCCACTGAATTTGCATGTCCTCTCTGAGGCACAGTGAGACTATTTAAAAAATATTAAAAATATACACTTCATTTCTGGCAAAAATGTCCTCAAAAGTAAGGGGGAGATGAACAGGTTAGAAGAGACTGAAGTTCCCTTGCTTTGCTTTCAGGAAAATAATATGAAAGTTAACCCAGACAGTTGCTAAAAACAGAGGATCATGTGGCTTAGGGCAAAACTGGAACATCTTTTAGACAGTGGAAATGAGCTTATACCACATGAGAATGGACACTGAGGAGATTCATTAACAAGAGTCTCATTAACAAAAGATAGTGGAGAGAAATCCTGAAAGTTGTGGTACAATGCTGGGGCTACCATATAAACCACCAAAATGTCATGTGGCTGGGTGATCCTGGTGGAGGCATCCTTTACTGAAAAGAGATACACTTGGAGGACCTGGAGTTCTCTCAGCAGGCCACATGCAAAGAACCAGGATTCTGTGCTGGACTGCATTATTCCTCCTCCACCCTTCAGGACCGGTAATGACCCCTCCAGGCCACCCACTATAGCATGACTCAACAGCTTCATAACAAGATCTCTGGAATTAAGAAATTTCAGAAAGGTCAGCTTCTAAAATCATAGAAGGCTGGAAAAAGCTATAAGAAAAACAACAACAAAAAGCAAGCAAACAAGCAAACAAAACAGTACCAGATGGTGGGAAATCAGAAGGTACAAGGACAACAAATATTGAAATTAAAGCAACAGAAACATAAATAAAAATATAGAGGAATCTAAAGCAGAAAGTGAGTTTATAGAAAAATACAGTATATGGCACCTTGAGACCTGAAAGGAATATATCATCACAAAAAAAGAGAACACCACTCCAGAATCAAACAACAAAGACATGGAAGATCTTATCTGAGCTTATACATTATGGAAGTTGAAAGAAAAAAAGAACAAGCAAAATCCAAAGACAGTAGAAGAAGAATTTAAAAATTGGAACAGAAGAAAATAAAATAGGAATCAGAAGGAAAGTCCAAAAGAATAATGAAACCAAATGCTGATTCTTTGAAAAAATTTATAAGATAGACAAAAATCTGTGCTCAGAAAATTATGCTCACAAATTAAAAAAGAAGACAAATTGTAACAAAAGAGAGAAATGAAATGAAACAACAGACATCTCAGAAATACATAGAATCAAGACAGTACTACAAACGTCTACATGGCAATAAATGGAAAAACCAAGAAGAAATGAAGAAATTCTTAAAAATATAAAACTGTCCAAGACTAAATCAGGAAGAAATAGAAATCTTAACAACCAATTAGCATTGCTCGATATTGAGATTGCTACTGATTTAAAAAGGCCCTAATCTGTAGTATCTTGGTGTGCTGAACATGAATATAACCCTGAAAATTTTTGTTAGCTCTCGTTTTGAAGATATTTCATATAATTCATTTTATATGTTTCACTGTGTAAATTTATCCAGTAGGATTGCAACAACATCCTAAATCAGCCTAGAATTACGTAATATTGCATTTCATTGAGTAATACCATCATGCACACATCATCCAGAGTTGATTGCATCATTTTCTAATGCAATGCAATATTACTGCCAGGTGGCTGCTGAAGTAAGCTGACATCAGCAGGGCACTATAGAAAGCACTGTCGGAAAGGTTGAGCATTGAAAATATTTCAGACTTTGTACGAGACAGTTTAAGCTACTGTTCCATAGAACTGTTATTATTTTATACATTTAGGCACAATACAGTACAGTAATGCCTTGAAAGTGCATTAATAGCATGGACAATTTCTGCTCTGTTTGTGGGGAAGTAACATTTGCCAATCAGAAGAAAAGTATCACTTCTCAAGTGAGGAAGGCTTATCATCTTGACTTCAGCTGCAAGGTTGGTGAGGAAGACAAGCCTTGGGCCCTGCATATCTGCTGTGCTACATGTACAACACAGCTTTCACAGTGGTGAAATGACAAAAGACCATCAATGCTGTTTGCAGTCCCCATGGTGTGGAGAGAGCCAAGCAACCACAGAAAAGACTTTTACTTCTGCTTGGTTCCTCCTCTTTCCGGCTGAATAACGATGCAAAAGAAGTCGAAAATAGTCCACCCAAACATTCTGTCTGCACTGAGAACAGTTCCACATGGTGAGGGACTTCCTATTCCAGAACCTCCAGCAGAATAGTCTCTTGATTCATCTGATGAGCCAACCTGTTCTTCTCCTGTTCCATCAGCATGCAGTGATCCAGATTGTCACTGTGGTGCATCGTCAACCCCACACAGACTAACACAGGAAGAACTAAATGACCTGGTTCGTGATTTGGACTTATCCAAGAACAAGGCAGAATTGCTAGGATCAAGACTCCAACAATAGAATCTTCTAGAAGAAGATGTCACAATTACTTTATATTGAAAGTGCCACCAGCAGTTGGAGACTTTCTTCAAAAAGGAAAGAACTCTGGTACTTTTCGGATGTTGAGGGCCTCCTGAATGCCTTAGAAATCACTCATACCTGCATGAAAAATTTCCTCAACTCAGCGAAGCAAAGATTAAAGAGGGAGTTTTTGTGGGTCCTCAGATTAGAGAGCTCTTCAAAGATGACCAGCTCAATAACTTGCTGTGGGGTGATGCGAAACAAACATGGAATGTTTTTCGCCTAGTGTCTACAAACTTTCTTGGGAATGTTATGGCAGAAAACTACAAGGAACTAGATTGAGACAAGACCTTTTTCTAGTCTTAATAATTTTATAACTATGTGATAATAGTGCCCATTTTTCCTTTAATTTCTAGTAAGAATATTTAAATCAGTTATCAAAATATTATAAAATTAAAATGTTCTATGGATCCCCTGAAAAAGCACAAAAGAGATGATTGAACTTCACAATAGAAAGCAAAAGCAGTTAAATGTCCTCTCATGCATAGATTGTTTATAATGGTAATATCTCTGACAAAAATATCACATTTACTCTATTTTCTCTTCCTCTCATATTCCAAATCTTCTATTTCTTCAGTAAATAGATCTATTATTTTGAAATGGAGATCAATGCTTTTACTTGCAGTTAAACTATAAAATTCAAAGGTGTTAAATAGAAAAATGTGTATTAAGCCATAATAATAATAGCTATTGTTATTCCAGTTAAGGTGATCTAAAAGCACATTTTAACTGGCCTAAAGAACAGAAAAGATGAGAGTTGTAGTTATTTATAGCTCTAATATTAATTCTTTTCCTGGGTACACTGTATTATAGTTGCATCTCTTAGTTTTTATTGCTCATATTTATTTTTTAAATATATTTTGATGGAGGCAACTTTCTTATTAACATCCTTGGACTTAAAAATATGTTAACAATTGTAGATGAATATAACATTCTTAAATATGAGCAATTGTTTATGTCATTTCACTGAAAAATGAGGGTGTGAAACATATAAACAAAGAAATAAAGTTCTATGACTAAAATATCAACATCTTAATATTGAATACATAGTCAGTGTTCCAATGGAGGTTAGTTTTTTCTCCAGCATCCTCTCAGTTTGGAAGCACTCATAATTATTTTATTTCAGAAGATTCATGTTTCTGATATGCTTTTATTGGAATATATATTTCCTCTTCTTCCAAGGCACTGAATAATGGATTACCTCACAAATTACAATATTTAGCAAATACGCTCCTTAGTAGCATCCAATAAACCTGGAAGAAAGACAGTCTATTTGTCTCATTAACATGAAATACTGTACCTAAATATGTTCACTGGGAAACATTATTGATTTAAGTACACAGACCTCTGTACTGCTCAAATGAATATACCTAGTAGCTAAGGTGAAAATATCTGAATAGCTGATGGCTAAAATTGACCTTATGTGTTTAATAGCTTAATTCCTCTTAGAGGAAATTACTGATACTCATTACCTCCTATTCAATCCATTATCCAGTATTGTTTTTATGGTTCATCTGCTAGACTTTTCTTAAAACTGAAGTCATAGCATTTTCAAGCTAGAAGAGATTTTGCAAATAATAAAAATGAAAGATATAGGAACATTAAAAATCTTTTATTCACTCATCTGAAACTGGATTCTATTTTATTTTTTACTTGAATACTGTGTGAAGATTATTAGAAATATGCCCCATTCACTCTTCTAACCTACCTGCCTCTTTGCTAGGTGAACATCCTCTAAAGACTTGATTTTGTGACTTTAAATATTTTGAAGGAGAAAGCCATCTAAACAACAAAATCAATCAAGGAACCGACAAAACATTGTCTACACTTTTCCAAAAGATATAGAGTAAAATAGAACGGTTGGTACTCTGACACAGACCTTTAAAAGGATGAACTGCATCACAACAGAAGTTCTTGTAGGTCACATGTCATTTATCATGGGGTCACACATCATTATCAGATTCATAATGAAAAAATCTGGTTACCAATATATTAATTTGTCATTTAATGTTATTTATTGATTTCAGAAAAAGGTATGATTCTGCTGTCATTTCTTTTAATTCTTAGTCAATATATTTCTGCATTTGATATGAAAATCCCATCTTTAAATGTCAATGGTTTTCAATCAAGAAGCAAAAATTTTTAGAGTCTAACTTATCAAAATGGAGTTAAAACACATATTGCTTTGTTATTATATGCAGTAAGATGAATGATAAAAGGTACATTTTTATCCTTATAGCATACAAGTATTTTTTTCTATTAATGATCATTTTGACTTTTGGTCACATATTTTAAATCTACTAGTATCTATACGCCATTTTTACTACTAGAAAGAAATAACACACAATTATTTATTCAATTTCAAGAGATTTAAGAAAACTAAAATATATCCATGTATTTCAGTGAAAATGAAAGGATTAAAAATGCCTGCTGAATTAAATTTAAAGATGAAAATATCATTGTTTACTTAGGAAGAAGGCTGGCATTTACCTTAAGTCCCTAAAATTAAGCTCAGTTTAATTGAACAATCAACAGCTGTAGTTGACTGACAATGCTTTTAAAATTTTTTAATAATGCCATGTCACATGGAGGAAGCAAACAAATCTTAACTGTTCACTGTTCAAAGTCAAAACACATGTTTAATAGTACATTAACTCTTGTTATAACTAAGAATGGATTTATAACTTGAAATGCAATTCTTTAAGAGATGTATGTCATCTTCCTCAAAAATCATATTAGGAATATTTTAAGATGAATATTTTTATATTTGAGTGGCATAAGTAATGTGTGTAAAATTAATCCAGTTAATGATCTACTTTAAGCTGTTGGGTTGTGGTATAAGAAAGGAACAGCTGTTTATCAGCAGTGTTTACTGTGACTTTAACTGACAACAGCAGCTACAGAATGCAGATTCTTAATGAAGGAGAGGCTCTAATGTGGCTTATGGGTAGAATTACAAATGTTTCTGGAATGTCACAGTAATTTGTTTACTTCTAAGGGTAACTAAATAAATCTAAGATTTCATTGCCTGAAAGAGATGAAGTCCACAAGATGCAAATGTTAACAAATTCTTCAGGCTCTTTGAACACTGGTTTCATTTATTCTTTCTATTTTTCACTCCTTAAGTGCCATATTAGCATGGAGCAGAGGGAATAAATCCTCACATTTGTTTGACAAGCTAAAGTTCAGTACTGTAGTGCTCCACCGATTTGAATTTCATGTGCCAATGTTTCCCTTGACACTTTACCATAGTGGGATCGCACACATTTTCCAGGTTTCCATAACAATTTTGGAAGGAAATTTAGAGCATATAATGATCTGGCACACAAGAGATTATGAGAATTTAAGTCAATGTCATTTGTCAATTTTTATATGGAATAATTATATTTCGATTGTAAATGGGCTGAGTATTTCAAAAGTGGAAGTGTAATATCTAAGTTATTTACTGTGTCAGAAGGAAAATATATGTGTAATAGAAATTAGGGAGTAATGAACAATTAAGGCAGGAAAGTGTAATAAAATGTTTTTATACGTAACAGTTTTGTAAGTTGAAGCTGAATAGTATCCAAAGTAGAAAAGAGTCTCAGTTTCTTCTCTTTTCTAGTGTTTTGACTTCACTCTTGACCTTGGTGCAGCAAACTATGGTCTACAAACTATGCTCTATAGCACTTCTATCCTACTAACATTTTTTTTCTTTTTTTACAAAGTTTTATGGGCACAGTCATGATCATTATTTATATATTGTCTAGTCTGATTTACTACTGCACCTGCAGAATCAAGTAGGTGCAATAGAGTCTTTCAGGACTATTGTGGAATCTAAAATATTTATTATCAAATCCATTATCCCTACTCTGAATGTATGAAAGTGATTTCCTACTGCTACCAAATGAAACTTTCAGGTAAAGTGTAAAGTGTGTGTGTTTGTGTGTGTGTGTACACACACATGCATAACCATTTATGTGTGCCCATACTCTCCTGCTTCTGTATTCACTACTCTGTCATGTGGTTCTATTAGTTTGTATATTGTTCACTTGGCAGATTTCTTATGTTCAATATCTAATGATATAGTCCCTAACATAAGTTAGAAAATTAAAAACAAATTTATAGTTTATAGTTGCCATATTATTTTAAGTGATAAGTTCATAGTTGTATTATTCAGAGTTAAGTTAAGACACAATTATTAAAAATGTTACAAGGCTAAAGAGTTTACTATAGAAATTAGGACTTGTACAAATATGTAAAGATTTGATCAAATGAAGTTCAGAAATATAAAAACTGGAAGATATGATATGGTGCAATTACTGTGGATAACAGCCTGATTCATTCAAGTCATAGGGAAGAGTTGAGTTTTAAGAAAATCCTAGAAGTTTTGCCTGTCAAACTGAAGTAATAATGGGGACGCTAGTGGAGAAGTCTGTGAACTTTGCTGGTTTTGAAACAATTTTAGCGAAAGACCTGGCAATTAACCAGGGTCCACTACTGACTATCAGGGCCAATATTCTGAAAAAAACCCTGGGGTTCTGGATTTCTTTGGCTACCTCTATATTTCTCTCTCAACATGATTCGTTCCTAAGATCTTTGGAAAGTAATTCTTCTTTATAAGAGTCATAAATTTTATACACTTTCTTATTTAGGTCAATTCTAACTTAGAAATACATGTGAAAGAGGAATAAGGGTAATATAGCTAAATTGACAACTATTTATTATGTTCACAGATTTATTATATCCACATATTTGGACATTGTACATGGTAGCTCAGACCACCCACAGCACATTTCATAAAAATGAGAAGTCAGGTGGAAATCCTGTGCTTTTTATGCCAACTTCAGAATTGATAGCATCATTCTTACAGCGTCTATAAAATGAACAGTCAAGAAGAAACAGCTAAGATTTAATGGGAACAAACAAAGACCATACCTTCTGTTGTAAGGAAAGTCAGTATCCTTGTTGAAAGAGCACACTTTTTTCCCAACAACTCTGTAAAATAAATTTTGCTATATTTTTAATACTGTCATTCCTTTTGTAACTTCCTAAATTTTAAATTAAAGTTTAATCTTTATAATTTTTATACCACCCTTCAAGACTATATATTTTTTCTCATAAAACAGCTCCAGTTCTTTTAAAATTTCATTAATGCTGCTGCTTTGAATAACGACATATTTACACAGATGAGTATTCAAAATTATAAAGTTAGCCACTGTAGTTCAGCTTATGGTATTTGAAAATTTGATTCTATTCTTGATCTTAGGTATTATTTTCAATTGTTTTTATAAGCTTCCAAATATACAATTATGTTTCAAATTCATCTTTTCTCATTATTGTCTAATGAAATTTGTTTGATCAGAACACATGGTTTAAAGATAGCAATCATTTAAATATGTGAATGTCCTTAAGTGATTCAGTTAGCTTTAAATTATATAAATATTTTTGCATGCTTATAAAGAATGTGTGTATTCTTTGGTTGTTTGCTTTTTAATCCATAGACATGTTAATTAGATGATGTTAATTATGTTGTTTAAATTTAGTCACTAAAGAAATATTTATTGAAAACTTTCACATGCTGTGCCTTTTTCTTTACTTATATTTTATGTATCTAAAATCTTTATTTTTCCTTCCTTTCTTATTGAAATAATATACTGACAGTACTGTATGTTATTCACAGGTATAGGATCACACCCCTTCAGATGTATGTTATGACATATACCCAACAAGAAGACCTCTATAGTAATCCACCGTAGTCCAGGAGGTACCCTCTACGTTTTACTCTCCCACGCCCTCCACCTTTTTAGCTTCAGTTCTACAGCTACATTTCTAGGGTTTGTTATAATTGGTGTGGTTTTGTCTGACCATTTGTTCTTTTTTTCTCCATATTCCATTTATAAGTGAAGCCATGCAGGATTTGGATTTTTCCTTCTGACTTATTTCACTTGACATTATCTCTTGCAGTTTCATCCAAATTGTTGCAAATGACAAGAATTCACCATTTTTATAGCTGAGTAGTATTTTATTGTGTAGAAATAACACATCTTCTTAATCCATTAATCTGCCTTCAGCACCTGGATTTTTTCCATAATATGCTTATTGTAAATAGTGCTGCAACAAACATGGGAGTGTATATCTCGAAAGGAGAAAGTGTTAGTGTTATTGCACCCTTCAGGTAGACACCTAGGATTGGAATTGTTCTATCTTATAAAGTTAATTATTAATATTTTAGTTATTAAATCATTATGTCAATTATTAATTATGTATTATTAATATTTTGAGAATAAGTCATACTGTTTTCCATAGGGGCTGATCAGTCTACGTCTCTATCAACAAGAGAGTTCCTTTGTCTCTACATCATCCGCTACATTTCTTGTATCAGGTCCTGTGAGATGTGTGAGACGGTACCTCATTGTGATTTTAATTTACATATCCCTCATTATAAGTGATTATAAGAAACATTTTTTTCCTCTGCCTGTTGGCAATTTCTGTGTCTTCTTTGGAATACTGTCTATAGCGCTCAGCTGTTCATTGTCTGAATGGGTTTACTTGTTTTCTTTTAGTTGAGTTGGGTGAGTTCTTTGTACATCTTGGATCTCAACCCTTGTAATATGTATAGTGAGTAAACATATTCCGTTCAGTAGAGTCTTTTAGTAATAGTTTCTTTCAATGTGCAGGAGATTTTAGTTCAGTGCAGTCCCATATGTTTATAGACTCTATTATTTCTCATGCTTTTGGAGATGAAAACACAGACATCACTGAAACTTGTTTTATTCTATGTATTTTATGGTGCCAGTGCTTACATTCAAGTCTTTAATCCATTTTGAGTTAATTTGTGTATGTGATGTGAGAGAGTGGACTGGTTCTTTCCTTCCTGCCTGCCTGCCTGCCTGCCTGCCTCCTTTCCTTCCTTCCTTCCTTTCTAGCTGAAATTTGCTTTCCCAGGGATAGTACTAAACCTCAAGTTTATGCTTTCTCCATGACCCACAGAATGAAGCTTGATTTCAAGTGTTTCTCTAGCAACATATTATAATGTTTTTAAAAATATGATTACAACAGTTGAATATTTCACTGAATGAAGAAAACATTTCATTTTCATTTCGTTAAGAAAATAATAATATACTTGTTAAAATATCAGGCATTTTTAGTTTATTCAGAGATCTAGCGTTCAGTGTTGCATGACTCTGAAATGGCAACATATTTCTAGACTTTGTTATTTAATACATAAATACAACCTAAGGCATAAAAGACAAGATTGTAGGTGCATACCTGCTGTTAAATGGCTTTTTGACAGTAATATATACATTTTTAATTCCCAAAAAATATTAATTTTTTCTTCAATTATTGTAATTATGAATTTCACATTTGAGCACCAAAATTTTAAAATACAAGAATGATTACATTTTTAACTACAAGGAAGATTATTTCCAGTATGGTAAAGAGGAGTGAAGTTAGTGGTTTTTGTTTTATTTCCAGATTTGGAAATAGGAAGACATAGAGTTCTGTGCAAGAGTTCATAGAGTATTGAAACAAAATTTAATGCCAACAAAATACATTCATATATATAGAACTCAAGGAAACAGACTGAAAAGTAGAAATAATAGATTTTTTTCTCTCCCACTTATATTCTTAGGAAAATCTAAGACAAAACTAGAAGTAATTTAGTAATTTACTTTATGTTAGGCAAGAAAAAAAAAGGATATATAATTAAGATTTTAGTATGTTAAGGTTCTTCACTGGAGTGTTAAATAAAGTTGGAATTTAATTTTAACAAGATGTATATAAAGCTATGAATTACACTGGAATAAATTTATCCAACCATCACAGAAAGTGTAGCATATATTACATTGTTATACCAAGCACTATAAAAGCCACAAAAGAATCTTTAAGGCTTCTTGATTGAAAGAGACAAGTCCATTTATGCCAATGTGCATTTTCCACATTAAAATCTTCATTTAAAAGATTGAACTAAGCTTTGAAGGATGAATATTAATTTTTTAATAATAAGTTAAAATGGATAATTATTCTTATTTTTAGAGAGTAAAAACTAAAGCTAAAAGAGGTGAGCTACATTGGCAATTATACACTGGCAATATTCAGTAAGTGATAAAGCAAAGATTCTGTTCCAGCATTCTCAGAATAACACACACATTACATAATTATATTTTTTTTAATCCATTAAAATAGAATATTTAAATAGAAGCACCAGAATTAAATTATTAACTTGGACTCAACATTCTAATTCAAACTTTAGTCAAAATTTGAAAGGAAAATCTTTATGAGTCTTTAATTTACAATCTATTTTTCCTTAACATAAATACCATAGGCATATGAAATACTGTGCACATATACAAATAAATCGACATTTTTTACTTGTACTCATATATTTAGCAACATATTTCCAACTGCTTAAAAGCATTGATCTATGATTTCACCTCTGATTTTTACAACTGAATATTTACTCAAATTGTAGTCATAACTGGTTTGCATTCTTTTTTTGTCAACTGTGATATTTTAAAATGTGTTAAAATCTATGAGACTAAGTTATGAAATTAAAAAAATATATTATTTAAGGGTTTCCCTGGTGGCTCAACAGGTTAAGTTTCAATCTATGACGCTATCTGCAGCCACTGCAGCACCAGTTCAATCCCCCGGCTAGGAGTTTCCCACATGGCACATCAGATCTCTCCTGCCTCGCCCGCTGCTCCCCTCAGCAGTGTACTTCAGTCAGTCTTCCTGTTCTGCTCCCTACTCTGTCTCTGGTGAATCCTCTCACCACCCCACACCTCTGGCCTACACCCCAGTTCCTTGTATGCATAAATAAATAAATCTTTAAAAAAACATTATTTAAAATTTCCAGTTTCTCAGTTAAAATTTCTATCACAGCAGCCTGAAAGAAAAGTTTAAAGTGTAGTAAAAATATGTAGTATTGAAAATTAAATTTTGAAATAAAAATGGGAATAAATTTGAAGTAAAAAGATCTCAAATGAAAATCAAGAAAAGTTAATTAATTATTCTAAATAATTAACCATCATTACTTTTTCCATGTCTGAATCACTGCTAATTTCATGAAAAAACAAGTAAAATGAACTTGCATACAAGTAAATATGTTATGAATAATAAATGTAAAACTTATATTTAGATTACAATTGGTAGAGGCCACTAAACTATGGTATAATATATTACAATATGAAGTTAAAGCCTCCTTTCTAAATCATTGTGATATTAGCACAGTTTGACACATTGCAATTAGTTAAATAAGTTAGGTTCTTCCTAACTTTCTATGAGGTCAACATTTTCTACTAGCAAAAACAAAGACATTTCAAGGAAAGGAAACTGAAGTCCAGTCTAACTCATCAGTATAGATGCAAAAATCCTCTAAAATATTAGCAAGTCACAATTTATAAAGTATACAAATAATAATTCACAACCAAGAAGAAAGCAATGTTCATTCAATTAAAAAAATCAATTAACATAATCTTCACATTAATGGGTTAAAATGATCCTAGTATAATATAAAATGTATTTTGAGAAGTGTACTATTAATTTCACATTTAATTGTGGCTATATCACCTTGTTTCAGCAGTGCAGATTATATAGACGGATATCTTATTGTAAATGGTTATTGCAACATAAGTTAAGATACCAACATTTTTCATAATGGTGAAAACAATGTGTTTTTTTATTATGTAAATTACGATTCTCAAATTTGCCTCCCCCTACCAAAATTAGTTTAGATGATGCAAATAGAAAATTATAACATATTTGTTAGAATATTTAGATTAACAGAATATGTGATTTATTTCATGTATTTTTCTCTTACAACTGTACTTCAGTGCCTTATTTGCTACATTAAGTAAATATAAACTGTCAAAATGGACATAGATCCAGTTCATACTACAAAAATTTAATGAAAAATATATTTAAAATTCAATCATACTTTATCCAAACTAAAAACTAAGTGGGTAATTTCATAATAATTACTTTTTATAAAAGAGTACTTTTTAAAAGCAAAATGTAGGTAGGAATATTAATAAAACTGATCTCATTTTTATATTGTAAGTCAGAAAAAGCCTTAATTTATTTTTAGAAGTTGGACATACTGATCACTTTAAGTTTGTTTGTTAGAGAAGAGTAAAGAGACTGAAAGGAAGGTGAGGATGAACAGCAAATGAGGCTGTCATTGCTAAGTTGCATCAGTGGAGGAAATGCCATGGGACATTATTCAACTAATCAGGGATGACATGAATGTCCTCATTCTGTCATAAAATATATACAAAAATGACTTCTTCTTTTATCAGGAACAGTGGGCTACAACAGCTTAGCTGTTATTTATGTGTATATAAGTTTGGGTTTTTTTGATGTACTTTCAAGTGTCTTGCATCATTATAGCTTTTTTTTTTTTTATCAGTTACTATTCTTCATGCCTGAAACATTTTTAATTAAATATTAATAGAAATTATAAAAAACATCCTTTTTATCGTACCGTCTTTTTCAGTAAGTTTTGATATTGGATTTTAAGCAAGAGAAATGAAATTTACTCTTTTGGTGAGTCTTTAAAACAAACCTAATGTGTGTAATTTATTTTTTATTTTATTTTTAAAGATTTATTTATTTATGCATGCAAGTTGGGGTACAGACCAGATGGATGGGTCAGCGAGAGGGCTCACCAGAGACAGAGTGGGGAGCAGAATGGGCAGATTGACGGAAGTACACTGCTGAGGGGTGCAGCAGTGAGGGAGGAGATGGAATCTCCCAGGCTGGGCATAGAACTTGTGTTGCTGTTGCCGACAGCTCCACAGTGCAGCGCTTAACCGCTGTGCCACCAAGGAGGCCCCCTAATGTGTGTAATTTCAAAGCCTTAATGGTCCAACTACCCAAACTTAACATCAATGTAAAATCATGACTTTGAAAATTGTGAATTCATCATGTTCTAGCTTATGGTGAAATCATTGTTATACATAAGATAAACTTCTTTTCCATTTAAATCAAATTATGTAGAATCTCAAATTGTGAAAGTTCTTTTTCTCTACAGAGTTGGCCAAAATATTTTACTCTGCTGTCAAACAGAACTTGTTTAATTAAAAAAAAAAGTGAATACTTTTAGAAGGGATTTCTAAAAAATGCCTGTTACTTTTTAATTTTTGAAGACAAGAGTCAAAGTAGGTGTCACTTTGCTCATGGAAATTTCTTTATTAAATTTTTATGCTATTTCTTTCTTCTGCTTTTTTGAAAATGTGCAGTAAAAATAATGTTGATTGATAATCTGGATTTGATAAAGCAATATTTATCTTTATCTACCTTTATTAAATTTCCTTTCCAGTAATAAAAGTAATATGTTCCTATTCTCTGGATCTTAGTAAAGTAAAAATCTCATGAGAGATAAATAAATTATTATTTTAATTGTAAAAGCCCAAGGTCATTGATCAAAATTGATATTCAGAGAAGGATTTCTTCTTCCTAAAGAACAAGAGAAACAGAACCTCTAAACCTCAGATTTCTTATTTAAAACATGAAGCAATTACCCTGATGTATAAGATTTTTTAAATCTTAAATAATATGGTATGTGCAAAAATAATAAAAGGTTTGACTCACTACGTTCACTTACTAGTAGTTATTGTCTTTACACTATTTCTGCAGGATTGCAATTTCTTTGAACCTCATGCTAAACTGAACTAATGGTATCCACTATTTTAACCAACCTACATTACATTTTAAATAAAATTTTTGCTCAAGCCGCTATACTCTGTTTTCAGACAAATTAAAAACCATGTCATTTTGGGAGCAGTTTTCAAGCATTGTTGCTTTAGTGTGCCCACCATCTAACACTATTGAAATCTTAGCTTGTCTTCAAAAAATTGAAAAGAAATATTTTGCACTGAAATTTAGTGACTATACTGATTAAACTTAATGATTTTCATCTGTGCTGTAATATTTATGTATACTTATTATTTTTATTTGGAAACCATATTAAGTAGCATTCCATTGGACAAAGAAAATTATTTTCATGTGCCTGTTGATACTAGTGAATGAGATTTTTCTGGCTTAGCAAAGATATTTAGGGAATGATAAGGGATCACAGGGTTTTAACCCTACTGATCTCAATTAACTGTTCAATAAGGCAAGACAGGCATAAAATCACCATATTTGAAATTAAGCCTTTTAATCTATTTCTCATGTATCATATTAAATTTCATTAGAAATGTCACTGCTTGACGGGCCTCCCTGGTGGCGCAGCGGTTAAGCGCTGTGCTGTGGAGCTGTCGGCAGCGGCAACGCGAGTTCGACGCCCGGCCAGGGAGAATCCCACATGGTGGGGCAGACCTCTCCTGCCTTGCCCGCTGCTCCCCTCAGCAGTGTATTTCTGATCTGCCTGTTCTGCTACCCACTCTGTCTCTGGTGAACCCTCTCACCGCCCCACACCTCTGGCCTGTACCCCAGCTTGTATGTAAAAATAAAAAAAAAATAAAAATCTTAAAAAAAAAAAAAGAAATGTCACTGCTTGAATATAGTTTTTAGAATTTATTATTTCTTATTCCCCCTCCCCACTTTAAATCTCAGAGACTACATTTTATTCATTTGTTACTTTTTATACGTAGTTAACCTTGTCTAACATTGCACTGTCTTGCTTTACTACATATAATTCCTTTGAATTCCTTTCATTTTGTTATAAACTCCAACATTTCATCTTTCCATATGGCTAAATAGTATTCCATTTTATGAATATATTGTAAGATCTTGATCCAATCCTCTATCAGTGGCACTTAGGTTGCTTCCATATCTTAACTATTGCAAATAATGATGCAATAAACATAGTGGAGCAAATAATGTTTTGAATTGATGTCTTCATGTTCTTTGGATAGATTCCCAAGAATGGAATTGCTAGATCATAAAGTACTTCCATTTTTTGTTTTTAAGGGAAATCCAGTTTGTTTTCCATAATGCTTGCAACAGTTTACATCCCCACCAACAATATAATAGGTTACTTCTCTAGCATTGAAATTGGGACTTGTAGTTGAGATTTCTAAGCAGTGTTAAGGGAGTGGCTTGGTTTTTCCTGGATAATTACAGTAAATTATAAGAAGAGAAAAATAACTTGCCAGATAAAATTATTAAGCAAACTAGAACTTAAACTTGTCAAAGCTCTGCCTATATATATGGCAAAAATGAAAAAAATGCATTCAGAAGAGAACACTAAGTATATGGCCAAGCAAACATTTGATGAGATTAGCACAGGTAAGAACCAGAGACTTAATCACTATTCTAGTAGAAGAACTGCCAGTTTGAACAGAATGGCAAAGAAATCAGAGGAAATGAAGTTGTCAGATTTTTTGGCTGTATAGACCAGGATCTAGAGCTCTTTGACTGTAAATGCCCTCTTCTAGGCCAGGGAAGAATGAACCTGGTGACAGAGATAAACAGGGATATCTTCCGGTTTCAATTCGGTAGCTTTCAACAGGCCAAATGTCCTCTGCTAAAACCTGTGGAGGCAGTGCTGCTTAAGACTTTGGTGATTCTGTCACTGCCCTGCAGAACTCTGGGGCAAGAACCCAGTTCTAGCAGTTGCAAAGAGCAGCCCTGTTGAGCCTGAGGACAGAGTATAGAGTAAAAGATTCTGAAGTACTAAATATATTCTAAATGGGATGTCTCAATTATTAAAATTTTGTGATGTATGTATATTTTTATCTATTTTCAAAGGACCCAGATTCTTAACAAGAGTAGGGTTATAATTAAAATTATTATACCTGCCCAATTGTATTTGGATAGACACGCTTACTATAATTCAAGAATTATTCAAATACAACTTGCTTTATTGAACCAAAAAAAAAAAAAACACCTCTACTTTTAACATAATACACAGTCATGTCAATTTTCTTCAGGAAATTATCACCCTATTTTTCTAAAAAAAGGGGGTTAAAGGAGTTTTCAAAACAAAAATGAGACTAGAAAACAGATGTAAAATTTATTTTTTAAATAAAATCAATCATGAAACATCATGTTTTCTGATAAGCATTGTTCCAAGAATACATGTGTTTCAAAATGGAAAACAAAGCTTTAGTGACATGCATATTTCAGAGTCAACATTTTCCGTAATTGGATTTCATGTATTACATTTCATAGAAATGCACGTTACTGGATTAGTTGCTCAAGAGATTAAATTTACTCTCTTGCAAACAAGAATTTAAACAAAAGCAGGTGTTGCTTCTTAATGGAATACTGTGTGCCTATTTCTGTAATGAGCTTTACAGACACATAAATCTTATTTGCTTTTTCAATTCACATTCTGTAGTTTATGAAATCTGTTAGTAAGTAAAATCTTCAAGAAAACTACAGTTTTTAAATTGGTTCTTTATTGAGGGTCATTGGATATTTAGACTATAACGAGACAGCTTTAATTTCCATGAAATTTCTATTGAAGCAGCAGGGTCAAACATTTTTATTACCAATGGGGGAAAAATGACACTATACCATGTAATGATTTATTTCAATAACAATCTTAGAATTAATTGAAGGATCCAAATGGAGTGCATGAAAATTTCGCATTCTGCAGATTCTTTTAACAGGCATACACATGCCAGAGAATTTTCATATACTGCCTAGGCTGTTTATTTTTCTATTTAAGTCTTCTTGCTTAGGGTAAATAAGCACTTGATACTATTTGAATGTTCTCACCACTGATTTTACACAAGATAATAAATAAGTGACTAAATTATTAATTTCTGTTATTTTAACATTTTAAAAATAGATAACTTAATTGTTATGTTAGTTCTTATCTTTTCACATGTGATAAGTGTTCTGAAACTACCAAGAGAAGTAAAAGAGACCATTCTTAGTCTCTAGACAAATACCAGTAAGTTAGGGGAAAAGGTTTTAATGGGGAAGCACTTGTCTTCACAGGAAATATGAAAAGTGAAAAGGGGGTCTGGAGAACATGTTTAGAAAAGGTGTAGCCCATAGGGGATGTTTGAACAAATTTGAATGACAAATCATGTTTAATTTGATTTGGTTGGAAATGTTTGGGATGAATGAGGGCCTGAACATAGTGAAAGAATTTCTGAGACCTCATGACCTAAGATCTTGTGGGCCAACTTTATGGATTACCTATGGAAACATCATTAACCTGGAAGATGTTGGTAATATTACCTAGAGATCACATAATTGAATGGTTTTCCATTAAATCCTCGGGAAAATCATCCTATTACAAAAGTCAGAATTTTTTTATTTTGAAATAGGCCTTTGTAGTAAGTGTATATTGGGCCTCCCTGGTGGCGCAACAGGTTAAGCACAGAGTTGTGGAGCTGTCGGCAGCTGCAATGTGAGTTCAATGCCCGGCCAGGGAGATTCCCAGATGGCGCTCTAGACCTTGCCTGCTGCTCCCCTCAGCAGTGTATTTCAGTTGATCTGTCTGTTCTGCTCCCCACTCTGTCTCTTTTGAACCCTCTCACCACCCATCTCTGGCCTGCACCCCATAAAGTCCACATAAATAATCCTTTTAAATAATGTAAGTGTATATTATACAGCAAGCTTCTGTCTTACTTGTGTATGCCTTATACCATGTATACCATGTCTTTTGATATCCTTTCTTTCATGGAAGAATAAATTACAGAGGATATCTGTCTTATACATTACCATTATGACAAAGGAGAACTGGTTAAAAATAACATTAGTGCAATTTCTATAAAAAATTCAATGATATTTTTCTTAGAAATAGAATGAATAATTTTTAAATTTGTATGGCTCTGTAAACAAGCCCAAATAACCAAAGCATCTTGAAGAAGAATGAATTTGAGGCATCACACATCTTGGTTTAAAACTATACTGCAAAGCTATTATAATCAAAACAATATGGAATTTGGAAAAGACTAAGCACATCAATAAAAATAACAGAATTGAGAATATGTTAATAAACCCACACATATATGGTCAATTTATGACAATGAAACTAAGAATATACAATGGGTAAAGGGCTGTCTCTAATACATAGCACTGGGAAAACTAGAAAGTCAGATGAATAGACATTTTTATGCAAATGAAACATACAAATAGTTAGCAATGACAAGATGTTCAGATCATTAATTATCAGGGGAATGCAAATGAAAACTACAATGAGATATCACTTGACCCCTGTCCAAATGGCTATTATCAAAAGAAAAGAAAGAAAGCATTGGCAAGGATGTTGAAAAAAGGGAAACTTTGAACATTGTCAGTGGGAATTGGCATGGCCAGAATGGGAATTTGTGTGGAAATACCTCAAAAATTAAAAAGAAAAAGAAAAATAATAAAATGCCATATAAGCCAGCTATCTGACTTTTGAATTATTTTACTAAAATGGAAATACTTATTCAAAAAGACACACATTCCCAATGTTTTTTGCAGTATTATTTACAATGGACAAATCATGGAAGTAACCTAAGTGTTCAACAATGCATGGATGGGTAATGACATATACATACACACACTGGAAGTTTAAAAAAGAATGAAGTCTTGCAACTTGAAAACACGTGGATGGAAATTAAGGACATTGTGCTAAGTGAAATAAATAATACAGAGAAATAGATATTCCATATGAACTTTCTTAGTTTTAGAGTCTAACAAAATGGACAAAAATATCAGAGAACAATTTATGGTTACAGAGATGTGATTATTTAAAGTGAAACAGGAGATGGCATAAAAATATAAACTTCCATTTATAAAATATGGAAGTCATGGGAATGTAATGTATTACTTTGGGATTATTGTTAGTGAAACTTTATTGTATATTTGCAGTATGCTAAGAGAGTAAGAAATCTTAAAAGTTTCCATCACATGAAAACATTTTTTTACTAGTATATTGATGAGTAGACTATTATGACAGTCATTTTGCAATATATGTGAATATTAAAGTATTATATGAAATTCATAATTTTATTGTCAATTATTTCTAAATAAAAGTCATTTGGTTCTTTAGAAAAAAATAATATCAGGTACAACAACGAAGATTAAAAAATAGCTGATGTGTATTGCACATATATGGAACAGGTATTGTTAACTATGCTGAATAGCGAATGAGTGAGGCTTTCAGTTAAATTTCCCTATATTGATGAATTCTACAATATATAAAATGAGGAAAGAATTTTCAATGATTATAAATATGCAGTGTAAGGAAAAGAAGGAAGTGACAGTATCTGTATATGACAAACAGTTATGATAAAAATGTAATGCTTTCAGGATAAAGAATTAAATACAGTTATAGGGGAGAGGTGGGAAAAATTGAATTACATAATTTATTATATATCTTCCTTATAAGTTTAGCTAAAAGATGGTGAATCAGAAGGAAATAGAGTCACACTATGATGTGATTGCAATAGAAAAAGACTTTTTTATTGGAGGTTTTGAAACAAGAAAGACAATAAACTTCTAATATAAAGGTCAATGTGATTGTGGGAATAACTGAATTACATTACTGGAAAAACAGAAACCATACAGACTAGGTAGCCACACAGACTACCACAAAATTCTAACAGAATAGGTGTAACACAATAGAAAATGAGAAACACTAAGTGATAAAGCATGGGCATCTACTAGTATTGGCGACCAACAATTTGCATTAATATTTAATAACTAAATTTGGGGGGGAGAATTGAGGGTTTAGTTTTTTGGTCTGAATAAAAAAAATCAATAAACTAAGAAAAATAAAACAGGAATCACAAAATTGATTCTAGATTCATGTGTTTATTTTGGAGATATTTGAATCTCAATGGGGAAAATATTAAGGGAAATTTAACTATAAAAACTATGCAAAAAATGGGTCAAACAGTAATAATATAAATTTGAGAATCATCTTTCCAGTGTGATAAGAGAGGTGGAAGAATTGCAGAACTATAAATACTAAACTTTGGAGGAAATTCTAATTTTTAATAAGCAGATTTTTAGGGAAAAAACTAAATTTCAAAATAAGTCGTAAAAATTATTAAATGCCAACTATCATCAAGAAAACAGGTAAAATAACAAATTTGTTTTTAAAAAAGGATATATTTGCCTTTCTGACAAAAATCTTGGAAGTTCTGATATTGAAATTTTGAAAAAAAATAAAGAGAACCAAAACAAAGTATCAGAGAATATGAAACCAAAATCCTAGAAATACAAATGCAGATTTGAGTATATTAGAGGGGTACAGCAAGAGTAGGGATAAAGGAGAAGTGGACACAATGGTGTCCGGTGAAAGACTATGGCACTTACATAGTATGTGTGATGTAATAACATATATCTGAAGAGCTGTTAACCTGCCCCCCCAAACCAGGTGCAGCATTATAAAGTAATGTTATCTGAATAAAAAATAAACATTTCTTTAGATTTAAAAATATATCTATAAATATTTATTTCATATTGAACCAACACATACTCTTTTTGAAGCCATGTATTTGTAAAACAGATGGTGTAAACAATGAGTTTTTTTTAAAAATAACTCTTTACTATCATTGGTAGTTGTTAGAAATTCTTAAAAGAATACACTTTACCTTGGACTACAAGGAATTAAATATTCAGTGATAGTAAATGCAACTATTCTGGTTTTCCTGAATATTACTCATCTCTTTAAGTTGTGTTAAATAGTAGCAACTTGGTCTAAACTAACCTCTGCTTTTACATTGCCATTTTTTAACCAAGCAAGGCAGTTATTGCATTTCATGAAGGCAAGATAAAGCTCTAATCAATTTTGTCAAGTTTTGATTATTTGCAAAACAAGATGACAGATAGAGATAAAAGAAGTAAAATCTGTCCAGCATAAGGTGAAATTTATTGCTGTAATTTTACAGATGAGTCCCTTTGATGTCATAAACCGCAAGAAAAAAGCATGAGCAGTTTATTAAAAAAACATAAGACTAGTGAGATGAGATTACAACCTTTATAGTGTTTCACACTTTATGTTGGATAATTCATTCTTTCCCCACTGTAAGAAATAGTAAATTGATTTTGAATTCCTATGTAGCTGTCCCATTAATTTTCAAAGCATAACCTTAGGAAGATCAAAGTAGTAAAGTTTGCTGATATCAGCTTTTCAACTGAAAACTTGTTACTCCCTTAAGTGAAAAATACAGTATTATCAAGAAACACATCGCAAGTGTGTTTGACTTTATCAAAATGGTGACATGTAAATTATCTATGTGGTGCTATTAATGGTAGTTGAATGCGCACCAGTCTTGGTTCCCTTGGCCAATAAAAGAAAATAGTTTGAAGAGAAGAAAAGTAGTTTAATTTGTTCACAAATTAAGAAGGTCAGCAGATTAGTTTCTCAAAGCCATCATCCTGCTCTTTGGCAGAGTGGAGGGCAATTTAGAATTAGTAGGGGTAGAAGGTTGGGGAAGGCAAGGGTCAGCACGTTGGTCTTTGTGAAACAGCATTTGGTAATCCTGGTTGATGCCAGCTTTTTTCCACCTTCATCTGGTGGTCAGTAATTCTGATGGTATCTTTGTAGCCAAGCTCTTTTCCCCTAAGATATAAAAAAGCAGGTTTTATTAAGCCTAAAGAGAATATTATGGTAGGAGAGCTTACCTGGTGGGACAGAGACATATACTCCGTTGCTGCATAACATGTATCTATTTCATTGAAACTGTTAGCAAAATAGCTTAAAACTCAGAAAATGAAAACCATGTCTTCAGCAACATGTTTTATTTGTTATGGAAAGAAGGTTTTTATTTTTCTATCACAATACTCAGTGCAATTTTACTATTTCTATACCTGAGATGTTTAGTGACAAAAACTAAGAGAACTAGTTGAGATTCAAATTACTGAGTCATTTATTTTATAAATAAAATCATTTTCTACTTAGTTATAATGATTGTCTTGACCAGAAAATGTAACTTATGTCTATGAAATTTATTAATATTCTCAAGACATTTTGTTCTTCAAATTTATCAAAATATAAAACTAAAAAATTGTTACAGTGCAGGGTGAGGGATACCCAGGGACTCCAAAAACTGCCTGCTCTAAATGGTTTCTGCCATCTGCTGCATCACATAAACCATAATCTAGTGAGTAAGACCTTTGATGGAAAATAACTTTAATATAATTAGTGCACAATAAAGAAAAGAGAAGGGAACGGAGAGATAAAATAGTTCTCAAATGAAATTCTCAAAGTTACTCATGCCTTTGTGGGTAAATGCCCAGCTAAACAAGGTTGGCCCAAAGCAAGACTGCTGAGGCCCAAAAGCTTGCCAAAAGTCTAAGGCACCTTCTGGTGAGGACCCACAGGAATGGGATAGAAAGGGCCAGGCAGGTCTGGAAGGGAAAGAGCAAAATCAAAATAAGATAAAGGCGGTCATTGCTAACTTCCCCATGGGTCTCTAACCCAAGTCTGTTTCATGTATCTCCTTCCATGTCCCCCAAGTCTCTAGTACAAATCCAAGGCCGAGAAGTAAGCTCAGCTTTTTCACATGTCCCTCTTCTCCACGTGCTTCCTGCAAGTCTCCTTGCTCCTCTCTCCTTCCTTCTTCTTCTCTTCTCCTTGCTACTCAGCTCCACTCTTCTTTGAGTGGGTCAAGGAATATGAACCTGCCCTTTCCCTGGGGATTAATTACTCTGTTATAAAATAGCATCTACTTAATTAAATCTGTAGCAAAACACATGCATCCTTGTAAAATGGAGGTGTTAGTTTTATTTCCCTCTCAGCTTTTATTCACCTAACCTTACAGGTGAGCAAATGTAGAGCACATATAACTAGCATTTCGATAATTTGTTATTATGGTCTATAAAGCCCAGAAAGAACATCTATTCTCCAGATTTCTTTAAAATGTTTTGCATCACAATTACATTATTTTAATTTATGTAAAAATTCCAAATATTAAAACCAGGTATGAATCATTGAATGGAAAGGCAATTTTAAAATTATATTAACAACGACAATGTGGGGAAGCAGTCTTGAAAAATTACTTATCATTTGAGTATTTGTTCATGACAGAGATAAATTAACTAAACACTGCAAAACCAAAGATTTTCGCCAAGTACTCTATTCTTCATCTTAACTTGCTTAAAATTAAGGCGAATGTTTCAACACATTTCTTTTAAAATAACAGATCAGTATTCGTAATATCCCACTTACCTTATGAATGTCACTATTATTCTTTAAGTCACCAGTATTTGAATACAATCCTTGACTGTATCCTTATACCAAAACCAATAACTAGCCATTTTTACTTGAATTGCTAAGTATTTCTGGAAGAAGTTTACCATTTTCCATCTTTATAGGTATTTTCCTAGGACAGAGGTCCAGTATGTGGTACATAAATTTATACAAAAGCCTCTTAACTTTTATCTCTTCTGCTTCTAAGCTCTAATTCACTCTCCCTATTATAAGACAAATGGATTATTTTTTGTTTATATAATCTTTAATTTTCAAACATTTTACACTTAAAGAATAATTATGAAGATAATGTAAGAAAGTGTTCCCCAGGAAGGGGGAGTGTTCCAGGTTCCCTGCCTCACCGTAGGGATGGTGGAGCTGAGCAGGAAAGATAAGAAGCTGGAGAAGAGAAGGAGACACAGAGGAAAAGAAAGAAGGGAGAAAAGCAGGATGGAGAGACAGAAGCACAAGGAACAGAGAGATGTGAAGAAGCTGCACTGACCTGGACTGACTGAGACAGATGTGGGTGAGAGACCACGAGAGCTTAACAATGGCAACGTTGGGGCTCCCTGGTGGCTGTGCTGCTGTCGGCAGCGGTGACGCGAGTTTGATGCCCGGCCGATTTCGATGCCCGGCGGGGGCTATTCCCACATGGCGTGGCAGGCCTCTCCTGCCTCGTCCACTGCCCCTCTCAGCAGTGTATTTCCGTCGATCTGCCTGTTCTGCTCCCCACTCTGTCTCTGGTGAACCCTCTCACCACCCTCCGCCTCTGGCCTCTACCCCAGCTTGTAGGCATAAATAAATAAATCTTAAAAAAAAAAATGGCAACACTGATCTGGATTTTGATTTTGCTATTTTCCTCACAGACTTGTCTGACTGTTTCTGACGCTTTTCTATGGTTCCCTGACGAAAGGTGTGTTAGACTCATGACAGGCTTTTGGGACTTGCTCTGTGCCAATCCCATTTGGGTGGACTTTTGCCCACGAGGTGATGGGTAACTTTGGGTGCTTAGTTTAGAAACTATTATTCTTTGTGTTTTCTGTATTATTACACTAATTGTATTAAAGTTTATTTTCCACTTAAGGTCATATATGTTTTATCTTGATACGGTGGATGGCAGAACCTATTTAGAGTGGGCAGATTTGGGGGTTCTGGGGGTGCCCCTCTCCCTGGCCTGTAACAATAGTGCATAGTGCTTCACATAAATTTCCCTTGAATTATGATATTACTGTTATGATTAATTTATTCATATATTATTCTTTGGAATCTCTCCTTTCCTTGGGGATTACTCTTTTATAAACTAAAGTCCATAATTTATCCTAATTTCCTAATGTTTTACTCATTGTCTTTTTTTCTATAGAGGATCCCATCTGGATACCACAATATATTCACTCAATATGTCTCTCTAGGCAACTCTTGACTGTGACAAATTTTTGGACTTTCTCCTGCTTTTTGATGACCTTGAAAATTTTAAGAACTACTGGCATTTTTTAGAAAGTCCCTTAGCCAGAATTTGCATAAGGTTGTTCTCATGATTATTTTAGAATAATATAGTTTTGATGGAGGGTCAAAGAATTAAGGCAAAATTTCCATTAACCCATACGAAGGATGCATACTATCAAAGAGTATCTTTTATTGAACAATGTATTATAAACCATGATCTGGTTTATAGGTGTAATCCTTGCTGCTGGTGCCAGTACTTTTGTATACTCTTAGTTGAGAGAGATCAGAAATATGTTAACTGAAAAAAATTACATCTCAAGCATTGTTAAAGAATTTATAATATATCCAAGTGAGGAATCTAACCCTGGAAGCAGCCCAAAAGATTTTAATCTGTGAGAGCTATTCCAATAAATAAAAGTTTGAATTCAGTTTATATAGACAAAAACAGTGAGTCACTAACATTAAGAATGCAATTATTCTTGATAGTAGGGGTAGCTAGCTCTAAATTGTCCTGATCTAAAGATATGCTAATGTTAGAGGAATTCATTGCAGGATTTAATCTCTTCCTTTCTTAAGAATGCTCTACAGAGATATAAAGGCTGGTTGCCCATTGTTAAATCTTCTTTATCTGAAAAGACTTGTCCTACACATCCATGAATAAGATTTTTGCATATAAGATGGAGCCTATGAATATGGCTTTGCTGTTTGCCTACCAGACTAGGGTCAGGGTCCCCAGAAAATTTTAACAAAGTATTAACAAAATGTATATATCTACATCTATTTACATATTTCTATATGTAAGCATTTATATCTGCATTAAACTAAACATGAATTTGTACTGATATCTCCAACTATAATTGATTACCACATGAATAATTTTAGCCTTCTGTCCCTACTTTCTATAAAATCCTACAGTAAGAGTGAGAAATCTGGCATCTACCATCTGCTGTCTTTGTACTTATTTATTCACAGTACAAATGCACAGCAGCATTGGAATTGTGAACCTATACCTGGAAAAGAGGGAATGGAGCAAGTTTATTAACTATAGTACAATGCTTAAGTGCAATTCCTTTTGTATTTAATCTCTCATATTCCACTTATTTCCAGTGTTACATAGATTAGCACCTTTTACCAACCTCTTCAGGGAGGTTATTTCACATATTTCTAATAGATTTTTTTTTATTTGGACACATTCTGCATTCCCTCTGTCATCCCCTGAAATTCTCAATGATTTTTTAAAGAAAAGACTTATTTTTAGAGCATGTTTAGATTTACACAAACAATGAGAACAATTGTAAAGAATTCCCACATACCCAACGCAACACAGACTCAACCTCCCTCCATGCTATCATTTAGCACCAGAAATGTACATTTGTTTCAATGGATCATCATGCATTGATCCAAAGTCTCTAGGTTCATACTTCCTGTTGAGAATTCTATATGTTTGACAAAAAATGATAACATGATTAATAAATGGGCCAAAGATCTCAGCAGGCTCCATGTACAGATGGCAAATAAGCTCATGAAAAGATATTCTACCTCATATGTCATTGGGGAAATTTAAATTAAATTAAAAAATGAGATACCTCTATACCATTTATTAGAATGGCCAAAATCCAGAACACTGCCAACTCCAAATGCTGGGGCAGCTATGGAGAAACAGGAACACTTATTCATTGCTGGTAGTGTAACAGGATGGTCTCCAAGATAAGGGTGTGTTCCAGGTTCCCTCCCCACCCAACGAAGGGGGGAGCTGAGCAGGAGGGATAAGAAGCTGGCAAAAGAAAGAAAGAGGAGAAAGGAGGAAGAGGAAGCAGGATGGAGAGCCAGAAGAGGCCCAAAAAGCAGAGAGACATGTAAAGAAGCTGCACTGGCCTGGACTGATTGAAACAGATGTGGGTGAGAGACCCGTGGGGAGGTTGACAATGGCGACATTGATCTGGATTTTGATTTTGCTCTTTTCCTCAGAGATTTGTCTGACCGTTTCTGACCCTTTTAAATGGGTCCCTACCGAAAGGTGTTTTAGTTCCTCCCAGAATTGTCTGGCTGTTCTCATCTTTTGTGTGGGTCCCTGCCAAAAGATGTTTTAGACTTGTGGCAGGCTTTTGGGCCTTACTTTGGGCCAATCCTTTTTGGATGGAGTTTTATCCATGAGGTGAGGGGTAACTTTGGGTGCTTGATTTAGAAACTATATTTTTGTCTCCTCTGTATTGTACACTGATTGTATTAAAGTTTGTTTCCACTTAAGGTTTTGTATGTTTTGTAGTGATGCAGCAGATGGCAGAACCTATTTAAAGCGGACAGGTTTGGGGGGTTCTGGCATGCCCCTCTCCCTGCCCTGTAACAATAGGAATAAAAAATGGCATAGTCACAGTGGAGATGATTAAGAGGTCTCTTACAAAGTTAAACATAGTCTTATATAATGTAGAAATGATGTTCCTTGGTGTTTACCCAAAGAAGTTGAAAACTTATGTCTACACAAAACCCAGCATGTGGATACTTATAGCAACTCTATACTGCTCAAACTTGGAAGCAATCAAAATGTCCTCAGCTGGTAATGGAATAAAGAAACATGAGTCCAATGAAACAATATTCAAAGCGCAAAAGAAATAAATTATGAAAATACATGAAGATACCTTAAATGTATATTACTATGTGAAAGAAGTCAATCTGAAAACACCACATACTATAAGATTCCAACTATATTCCGGAAACAGCAAAGCTACGGAAACTGTAAAATGTTTAATGGTTTTCAGGGTTGAGTGTGGGAAGATGAACAGAGAGAATACGGAAGTTTCTTAGGGAAGTGAAAATCCTCTGTATGCTAGTATAATAAATGATGGATATATGTTATATATTTATTCAAATCAATAGAATGTTCAACACCCAGAGTGAACCCTAAGGTAAACTATGGACTTTGGAGATTATCATGTTTCTATGTAGGTTCACTTTTGTGGGAAAAAAAAAATGTCTAATGTAGCATTTCTCAGCATTGTGGACAATGGGAACATCTATGCATATTTGAGGGTATGGGCTTAGGGGAAATCTCTATACCAACGTGAGGTGACATGATAAGCCCAACTAGGAACTGCAGCTGAATGTAACAAAGAACGGAAAAACCTCAGGCACAGCAATTAGCAAGTCAAGGGAAGTTTGTTTAAAGATAGGGGCCAGCTCCTAGGAGCAAAGTTGCAAGAGTTAAAGAAACAGGTTAACTTCTGCCAGCAGCAAGCTGGCTAAGAAGATGTATGACCAGTAAGAAGCTCCCTCGCACGCTGATGGGGTCCCAAATGCGTTGCCTCTGGTGAAGAAGACTTGGAGGTTTTATAGTATTTCATATAACTTTTCTTTATAAATAATTCAATGAAAACCTACACCTTCGCTTCTATCACAATTATCATATATTTAAATGTATAAAATTCACTTTAATACAACTGTATAATACAATGCTAATCAAATGTTATTCATATCTAAAGAATTTTTAATACATAATTGTTTTAAGTACTTATTCTCATTTAAGTTAACAAAATCATAAGTTTCTGACATTCCCGTGATTAGGCAAAATTATTAACTAAACATACAATTTTTTCTAGCTTTTCATTTACTAATTAGTTAGCATAAAACTCTTATAAATGACCTGAATGTTAAAGTTACATTTTCAAACCATCTGGAATGCTTTGATTTAACTGTATTTATTTGAAAAAGGGAAGATGAGTTTTCCTATGAATTATTGACATGGAGCATGGATAAAATGCTTCAATATCAAATTCTATTTAAGTAAAGTGATTAACAGGTAAATAGGAATTATTGGAGATGCATAATTCATTATTTGCAAAAAAAATTACAATAAAATTTAAGGCACAAAATCTATACCTATAACCGATAGAAGTATTACTTTTGTATCTTCAGTTTACATTTCACTGTTTTTACAAACTGCCAGGATATAACAATAGGCATGCAGAAAAATATAAAACAGAGACTCCTAACACAAATGTCAAGAAATATTTACTATTTACTCAAAAAATGATTTTAGATAAAATAGGGAAAAACGTGTAAAATATCATGAGAGACACATGAGGATACTTTGTTCTCAATCTATAGGTTAAATCAGCTTACTTCCAGCAAACCTGAATATACTTGAAGGAAAATACATTTTCACAACATATTACAACAAATAATACCTATGAAGTAATAAAAATAACAGTCACACAATCTTAAAACTATGCAAGTAGTTTGATTTATAATAATAGATATTTTATATATATGTATACATATATATGTAATTGTATATGAAACACTTCAAATAACATTTGTGGCAAATTTGAGTTGATAATGTTTTCATGACTAAGCTGACTGTTGACTAAGGCAATTGTATTTTTCTAAAAGAGGCTTTGGAATTTAAATGATTTTAGGGTCTTCATACTTCACATAATCACATCCTTTAAGGAGTCTTTCTGACCTGCTGAAAAGAATTATTTTGAAGGAAGAGAGCATTGAAGAGTGAATCTTAATAGATATCAAAGACAGTTTTAAGATTGTTTTTGAAAAGAAGCAACATTTTCTATAACTTGAATCTCTTTGATAAGCAGATCTGAGCATCAGAAAAGGAAAGAAAAGTATAAGAAACAAAATAGAAAAATGATAAAATGACCGTTTTACTAAATATGAGAGACTCTGCCAGAGTCACAATTCCATCCAATCTTTATTTGGTGTTGATAAAATAGAAGCAAATAGAAATGCACCCCTTCTCCAATATTTTCTTTTAAAAGAACTCCATGTAGTTATAATAATTTTAGACCCCAGTTTTTCCTTTGATTAGAAAATTGTGTTTAGTAACGAAAATAATTGAAATTTCTGATAAACTTGGACGTAACTTCCAGATGCCTTGAGTTAATCAAGAGGGCAACAGCCTTGCCCCATAGAAAGCTGTTGTGTTTGAAGGAGTAGTCCCAGTATTTGCCTGAGCCATAGGTTGTTGAGAACATATTTTGCCCACATGCCAGGATCCATAAATGCAATAGGAGTGTTTTATTTTTTGTGTGAATATCATTGAGGTAGGGAATATATGCACATGTCTATCTTTTTTTACTCATATCTGTAGTCCTAGGCTGGAAGGGTTAGCAGTGTTGTCAGTTTTTCCTGTTTATAGTTATAATATTTTCAGGTAATACTACCACAATTATTAGCTGTGTATTTTTGGTTGCAACAATTGCATTGTTTCTCAAATAGATGCAATTTTTTTGGGAGTTTATTTTATACCAGGAAATTATCTGGGCAATGAAGAAACTGATGTATTTTAAGACATGCTACCTTATAAATGCTCAAGTTTTTATAAGAATTATGATTCTTAGTCATAAAAGAGTAAGTTACATATTCCATGATTGTTTACCCCTAAATACTTCATGACTAGTATTTCTTTTTTAAAAAGATTTATTTATTTATGCATACAAACTGGGGTGTAGGCCAAAGGTGTGGTGGGGTGAGAGGACTCACTAGAGACAAAGTGGAGAGCAGAACAGGCAGATCGACTAAGTACACTGTTGAGGGGAGCAGTGTTTGAAGCAGGAGAGGTCTGCTGCACCACATGAGAATCTCCCTGGCCGGGTATCAAACTTGTGCTGCAATGGCTCTGGATAGCTTCATAGAGCTGCGCTCAACCCGTTGTACCACCAGGGAGGACCCACAGCTAGTATTTCTAAAAGATCAAGACAATCTCATTTATAACTTCAGAAAAAAATTTAAATTCAAGAAATACAATATTGATATACTATTATTTATTGTATAATTAACATTCCAACTTTATAAAGTGTCCAATAATATTTATTTATTTAAATATATTTTACTGGTTTACAACATTGTATTTGATTGAAAGGTATAGATGCATACTTCTCAGGTGCTGTTACCACACCCCACTCACCTCCAAGGCACATGCTGTCCTCCCCCATAGTCTATTGTGCTTCCTCCCCATTTTGCTCTCCCTCTTTTACCGCTCCCTCATAGTTCCCTAATCCAGAAATTAATCTAGGTTTCTCCATTACATTTAATTATATTTTTACTTAAGTATCCCTTAATCTATAAATTTTCACTGGACTTTCTTTGTCTTTTGCAGTTAATCATATTTCACTAATTTTACCAATTATTTTTATTTTTTCATTTCATAACATTGATGTATTACTTAAGTTCAATGATGTTTTAGAATTGTCAGCACATATATAGTGCTTATTATTATGGTATTGAATTAAATCATTGTTACTGCAACTAAGAGTAGAAGACTTCAGAAATTCTAATAATTTGAAATCAAAGACTACCCCCCAGTAACCTCTTAGATGTTTTTATTTCTTTTTTTAAAGATTTATTTATTTATGCATTAAAGAGCTGGGATGTGGGCCCCAGGTGTGGGGGTTGAGAGGATACATCAGAGGCAGAGTGGAGAGCAGAATAGGCAGATTGACTACAATGCACTGCTGAGCGGAGCAGCAGGTGAGTCAGGGGAGGTCTGTTGTGACATGTGGGTTAGCTTCCTAGAACTAATGCTGCAGTGGCTGTGGATAGCTTCATAGTGCTGAGACTTACCCCCTTGAGCCACCAGGGAGGCCCTGGACATTTTTCTTTATTGCTCTCTCTCATCATCCAGTCAAAGAGACCTTTCATTGTTCTCTGAACACATCAGGCACAGTTCTATCCAAGGTTTTAATATACACAGGGCATTCTGTCTAATAGATAATTAAACCAGATCTCATGACTTATACCTTATCAACTGCATATCTTTGAGCAAATGACATCTTTGACTAATATATTTAATGTGGCAATACTCATTTCTCTTTTTAAAAGCTTTTCTATATTATTTATCACAATCAAATATATCATACAATTATTCTGCTTATTTCACTTTCTTATTTTCCACCTGTTTTAATTTAAGTGGATACAAAGAAAGACATTATATTTTGTTGCTTGCTGTATTACTAGTGCCTAAAAATATCTGACCTACAATTAATTATCAATAAATATTTGAGTAAATTATTTACTCAGTGAATTGGAACATTTCCAATTAATAGTAAAATCAACTTAACCAGTATAGTTGTCGTCATTTAAATGTTCCCAAACATAATGTTTATAACAGAACATAGCTCATTCTGTATTTAGTGTCAATATTCACTTCAATAGTTTAACATACTAAAACCTTAATAAATATTGTAAACCACTTTTTAAAATCTGCTTCAGTTTCTCATTCCTAAAATATAGAATTAATCATCTTCATTTATATTTCATAGTGGCCTTCTGTTAATGTTAATTAATTTGGCCACTTTTCCTATTTTAGTTTACTAACTTTCAAATAACAGTATTTTCAAGTGATAGTTTCAGAGTTTTCTTAATGTTAGTGATCTTATTGTGCAAATGCAAATGTTTTAAATTTTCCCAGGGAATCAGATAATTAAGGTATTTCCACTTCAAACTTGATTTATTCTTTGCTTGGTTGATTTCCTTGGGTTCACAATTACAGATAACAAGATTATGCTATTATTTTTCTTTTTTTTGGTTAACTCTTCACAAGGAAAATTGCTTAATTAATATTTTACTATTTGCCTTCAAATAATGCTTCAAAACCACACCATGAAATCAAATTATAAAATTGAGCTAGAGATATAGCTCAACATTTTATATTCACTTTAAACATATAGCTTGCTTACATGGAGTAGCATCAACATAACATACTATCATGAATAACCGTGTTTGTGTGAAACAATTCTAAATTTAACTATTTTATATTACTTTATGTAAAAATATATTTAAATATATGAACTGAGCAGATTTAGGAAAAAAAAACCCACAAGTTCAGAAGGCTGTCTTGAATTTCAGTCAGGTATGGTTGAGAACAGACATGTTCAAGAAGTAAATCCATTAGAAATTATAATTAAAATGTAGTAGAAATCTACAAAAGAGAGCTGTTAGAATGATATTACCATTACTATTTTTTAGACATTTAATAAATCTTTCAAAGAAATCCAACACATAAGACATGTTTGAGTAATATAAAAATGTAATATAAAATAAAAAGTAATATAAAATGAAAAGTGAAATAAATAAAATATAAAATAAAAATTAATATAAAAATGTTTATTTCCAAAAGTAGTTAAGCATACCAAGTTTTATAGTGTTATAACTGTTATTCAGAATGTGCACAAAATATCGGAGACAGGTATAGTTTGTTTTTAAAGTATTGTTCAGTGTATGTTACAACATTATAATATTGCCTAAGATTTAGGATTAATTTTAAATGTAAACAGTATTTTTGTCAATGGATTTGACTTGCATTTTAATTTAATAACTAAAGTCATTTGATCAGAAATAAACAGCATAGACCTTAATCTTAGAAACACATTATATGAATAAGCACCGTAAGAGTGCATCTCAAGAGATCTTGAAAGCTTTAGTTTACTTCTTTGTATTAGCTTGGAACACTCTTATTGAGTCTCCTTAAAGATTTTTTTTCAAAAAAGGGACAGTGTTATTAGTTTGGGTTTTGAATGAGTTAATTGATAATTGTCATTGAGAAATAAGAGTAAAAGTAGCAGAATGGGAAGAACTCAAAATAATTCTAATCAATAAGATATTCTTATCTGCTTATTTTCCACAGAAATTTTCAGAATATAAACTTGCTGCTCCAGGCATAGTACTTCTACAAATATAGTCCCTTCTATTAGAATAATGAGTGCCACTGGAAAGTTAGCTGCACACTGAGTAATTAACACAGTAAATGAATAATCAATACATTAGCAACACATGTTTATTTTATCTTGCTGGGCAAAATCAATTTGAGTAAAGTGTTTTATAATTTATTCAGTATATTTTTCTTATTTCCTACTGTTTTGCTTTGGCCTAAATAATTGGATTTAACATCAGTTATAGCCCTTATATTTATACTACAATCATTAAAGCTCAATTTATTTAGAACTCATCAAATTGCATTTGGAGTTGCTGATTTAGAGACTTCAAATATATTCAACTACTCATCTCAAAAAAGAAAAATTGAAAAAGAAACAAAAACTTCAAATCTGATTACTTTAATAAGTTATGTTAAACCTCTTTAATCCACTTAAAATTTTGAGTCATCTAAATATGTAAAAGTAAGTCTTACTGGTTTCTGTTTCTCCCTTCTACTGATTTACATACTAACCTAACCAGTCCTGACTTTAGTTAACTACAAACAATAGAATATGGAAATTATTATTTTTGTTATCATATTATATTTGATATATAAACTTCATTAGAACAAGAAGTTAACTTACAGTTTCATAACATAAATGGAATGTTTTATATATGCTGATTCACGTAGTACATCAGAATATCAAATATTCCATGCAACAAGGAGAAACACATCCATTCTTAGATTGTGATACTGTTTCACCAGTATAACACACCACAAATAGAAGATGTAGGAGGGCTTTAGTATTTAAGAAATCATATTGACTTCTCCATTATGAAGAATTTCATTAGAAAAAGCAAGGCATACATACATAAAAGACTTTATTATTTTTCTGAACATTTACTATAGGAGACTGCAGTTGCTGTTTTGGTACGTTAAGCTATAATGATGTTTCTTCAACCTATCTAGATATTAATTTTATTAAAATCTCCTTTTGTTTGAAACTTTCAGAATAGAAAAGCAAAAATCAAGAGCAGGTGGGCTTGGTGGTTGTACTGTGTATTCCAAAAATACCATTGACAAAGTAAATGACAGTTACAAAACTTAAGAAGACAAACATTAAGAGTATAGCAACATGAAAGGCCTTATAAGCAATGCACACTGAAAAACATGCAATTCCATAGTTTTTCAATAATCAAAGTCCTGGTAGTAGGACAGTAAATTTTGGTTCAGCAGAGCTACAACTAGATGTTAGTCTTCCAGATTAGTAATTGTTCTCTGCCATATATGGGTGTTTGTATATATAGTTATATATATATATATATTATATATATATATATATATATGAATTCCTTATGATTTTAAGTGTATGGAAGTTGAACCCTGATGTTGAATAAATATTCTGTATGAATTAAAAGGCTAATATATCCTCTATTAAGTTGTCAATATTTTAAAGATTTAATATTTGACTTTTATGTTTGCAAAATGCCATGCTAATGAGCTCACAGCTCACAAAAGTCTGACTTACTAGCTCACCGCATCAGTTGGAGTTAATCTTAAGTGACATAATAAAGTCAAACTATGGTGGAAGACACTGGGTGCTTTAATGGTGATGTGGGTATGGCGGTATAAATCTAAAGAGGTATAATCCTATACCTTTGAATCATAAACAATGTTGTAAACCAACATTATAGAAATACAATACAATAAAACAGTCAAACTCATAGGGGCAGAGAGTAGAATGGTAGGTGTCAGGGACTGGGGCAGGTGGTAAGAGGGAGTTGAGGAATAGATATAAAGTTTCAAGTGATGCAACATACATAAATTCCAGATCTCCTGTACAATATAGCACCTGTAGCTAACAATCCTGTATTGCACTCTTAAATATTTGTTAAGAGGGTAGGTCTCATGTTAAGAGCTCATGGTGAGTGTTCTGGAAAGAAAAGAAACAATACATATATATTGACCTATCAATATGAATGTGATGTTAAAGATAATTATGCTGATTTTTTTCTTATAAGGATATGTGTTTTCCTCTTATCATATGGTTTTGTTGTAAATTCAACAAGCTATTATGATAAGTATGAATGATTCCGTTTTTAAATATATAGTTTTGTAGATGAATGAAACTTTTACAGATAAACTGTTCTGATTATAGCAACAAATTGGGAATGAAATAGTCTTGCCTTTTCCTTCATAGGGACACTTCTCTTACTTTTATTAATTATTTCCAGTTTAATGTATTTAAAATTTTCTGCAGACTCTTCTACTTTTCTCTAGCCACGTAATTTGTTATGACATATGATAATGACATATGTTTCAAGATATAAGTAATTAAAAAAGAACATGGATTTCAAAAATATGATAAAGTTATCCAACATATACGCTCACATCATTCTATATATTTATGTGGTTATTTAGCATACTGTTTTGAATCCCTACCTTTCCAACCCTGCCTCACACTTGCACCTTCACAGTATGTTAAATAGAATGAAATAATACAATCTTTCAATTTGCAGGATAATCTAAAGTTCATTTCAATTAATAATTAAGTTTATGACATTTTACAGAAAATAATGTGGGTACTGCCTATCATCATTATCTAAAATTTATAATTTAACATAGATTCTCAAACACGGGGATATATTATAATAATATAAGATATATAAGTAAACATTCAAAGAGCAAGCAAAATATGCACAATCACTGAACTTTTCCATATCAAAGAGAGACAATTACATTTGCAGCTAACAAGTTAAATTTAAAGTCAGCATTCAAAAAAGACAAACACATGCAATTCGCAGCAGCATGGATGGACCTAGAGGGGATCATGATCAGTGAAATAAGCCAGAAAGAAAGAGAAAATTATCGAATGGTTTCACTTATAACAGGAATATAGGGGAGCCAAATAAGAAAGCGACATTCAGCAGGGAAGGAGGGGAGTGGGAGGGCTCAAGAGGAGGGAAGAGGGGAGCACGGAGGACTATGGTGATGGCTCCACGGGTGAACAGGTGGTGGGTAACTTATGGGGAACACACAATATTGTAAAAGATATGAATAACAAAAATAAATATCTATAAAAAAAAACCAAGTTAAATTTAATGGAGAAATTGAATTGTAATAATACCTTTCATAAAATATGTTAGAATTGCTGCTCATTATTTAATATTAACATGTTAAGAATAAGAAAATACCATTTACACACACACACCTTGCATATATATTTGCTTAAATGGTAAGTTAATATACTGTTCCCAGAAATATAAAACCAAAGGAGAAAGTGCATATAGTCAAAAGGAAAGAGTCAGAACGTACAATTTATGGTATCAGGAAACTACATTGTAGGAATTTAGAGCAACTATAATTCTCACCATGTTTCTTCCCTGCAGAGTTAAAAAATACCACATATGTGACAAATGGCATACCCAGGGAGAAAAACATGAGTAATTTGGACGGAATTCTCTAAGACTACACAGACTACTTGTTTATTTTCCCCAATTGAAAGTAGTAGGAACTTGACTACTATTGACATGCGGATATCCCCCAAGTTCAGTGATAATATTAACTTGAGCAATATTTAATTCATGACAAGACATAATGTTAAATAATAAGTGACAATAACTGAACACCTTCTAATGTTTAAAAAGAAATGTACAATCTAATCTTATAACTTTTATGTATACTCTAAACAAAGATAAATGTATACAGTGATAAATAGAGCAATATTAAGACTTATTAAGTACTATGCATAAATATTACCTTGAAGAAAAACAAAGCAAACAATTTTTCTTCTATTTCCAGCTGTAACAAGTAGTCAGTGTTTTACACACATAGGCTCAGTTTCATTTTATGTGCCTCTCTCTCCTGACTTTTGAATATTTTGTTTCTATTGACCTGTATCTGAGACCTTTGGAGCAAAGTTCTTGAGTTACCAGAGATATTTGGGCCACAGTGCTAGGATGTCCTGATGTTCATAGAGAAAATGATGGACAGAGTTTATAGTCTTTTGATTTAATTTTTCATTAAATCTCCTTATTCTTTTATCTTGATTGTTAATCTTGCTGGGTAGAAGATTAGAGGCTATTTTTCTTTAAGCACTTCTTAAAATCTCTTTCAGTCCCTTTATACTTGTAAAGTTTCTGTTGAAAAACCTGCTTCATAGTGTGATTGGTGTTCCTTATAGGTTACCTTTTTTCTCTTGATATTTTTAACATTATTATTGTTGTTTCTCAATAGCTTTATTATTATGGTCTTTGTGTATGTCTAGTCAGCATTATTTTGGTTGGAACTCTCAGATCTCTTGGATTTCAACTTCTGGTTCATTTCCCAGAGTAAGATGGTTTTCAGTGATTATTTCTTCAAATAGATTTTTTATGTCTTTCTTTTTTTCTTATTTTTCTAGGATAGTAGTAAGATAATATATTTTTAGAAAATATCCAAATTTTCACAGCTATGTGACAGTTGCCTTATTTTTGGTAATAGAAACCTAATTGTGTTTAGGCAAAACTATAGTTTTACCCCAGTTTTAAATTATGTGTTTAGTTGACATGAAATGTTAATGGGATGTATTGCAGGAATCATGTTTTGTTTTTTGTTTGTTTTGGCCAGTTATTTGATTTAGAGATAAACATTTGATTTTGTTATAGCCATTAAGAGCTAATATAAATTGGCTGGGGGAGAGAAGGGGTAAAAACAAACAGGGAAGGTAGCACAGTAGACTGTGGTCATGGACTATGGGTTATTTGGTGGTGGGTACACTTCAGTGGTAATGTCTGATGGGGCATCCAGATTTTATCTCAACTAAAAATAAATAAATAAATGGGAAAAAATAGAAAAGTTTTTTTTTTTTTAATTCCAGTTTAGATCTTTCAAAACAGTAAAAAAAAGTTTCCTTGGCATTAGTACAGTGTTTAAATATGCAAAATAATACATATAAAACTAATACCGAAGTTCATTTTTAAATATCCTGAATTAACATAGGAACTGGCATTCCTTGCTGTTTAAAAATATGCAATGGTTTGTAATTTTATAGAAAAAAATGTGTAATGAGTCTATAACATTTCTAAGAGCATTAAGAAAAAGAGCTACACCGGAAATTTTTGACAGTGTTATTTTGCCACGTAGATAGAACATATCAACAGAAGTAAAGGTTTTTTATTCCCTCTGTTAATTTTATAACCTTTCTCCATTAGATTATTACTTGCCCTTTGTCAATAGCTTTCACACAATGAACTTTTTTTTCTCTAGCAATGGCAGTATTTATGAAACGACTTTTGTAAAGGTTGTCTGTTGTTATGTTGGGAATAGATAGCTATTTGTAATCCCAAAGCTCAGCAATAACATTAATTCTAAACTAAAGGTTGAAACCATAAATTTTTCCAATACCCCCTTAGGAAGAGGAACTTTGCAATAAACATATGACAAACCAAGATCATATTTTTCTTTGTGAGTCATATATCACCCTAAAATGTTTCAATAATAAAATAAAAAGTCATGAAATAGCATTATTGCTTTTTCATTTTATTATTGAAACATTCTAGGGTGATATATGACACACAAAATATGTTCTTGGTTTGTCAAATTTTCATAGCCCAAAGTATAATCATTATTATAATGGTATGACCTGTTATTTACACACACACATTACAAAAACTGATATTTCTGAATTGAATAACTTGCAGCATTCTTCATTAAGCATGTTAATTACTTTGCCTTTAACAGATTCTAGTTTAAGCATCCCTTTGATATAAATTAAGCTTGGAAACTCATTTAATTTCTTACTAGAAATCAATTTATATTTAAACATAATAGGATTTTTGTTATTTTTTATACTCTTCAGAATGTTATTAATGTGTTCATCTAAAGAGAAATACTTACTTCAATTGGGAGAAAACTCATTTATAACTTTCATGATTGCTACTGCTACACAGCCTTTACAGAGAATATTAACCTTTTGAGAATATTAAGAGTAGACATAGACAAGGTTGTTGAACATGACAAATAATACCAGCTAAATGCAATATCAGGTCCTTGGATAGTCTTATAATGTTCCTCCACATTTAGGATCATGTGGCATTGTAGTTTACCAAAAGAGAAGTTTGAAAGTTTATTGAATTTGTGCTTTAAATATGTGTTAATATATTTAAATTTGTGTTTTGCTTGTGTATAATATGTTTATATACCACTAAATATGTGACTATAACATTTTTTAAAATACATAGCCCAAAATTCTCCACCTATTAAGAAGTGAGATTTATGTCCACTACCCTTAATTATATCTGCTTTCATCAACAGTGTATAGAAATAAAATTCTCTGTCTTCTGAGACTAAGCCATAATGGCCATGAAGTGTTGGCTTTTCTCTCTTTGATAAGTGAGCCTCCATAAAAGAAACCCAACTTCTCTGAAGTTCTCACAGTATGAGAAAGCCCAAGCCACATAGAGACATGAAGAGGTCACATGTACCCATCCTGGTTGACAGCTGAAGTTGAGCTCTACGGTTGACTCATCAGAGTTTAATAAACACACATTTGAATGAAGAAATTGCCAGAAGCTTTCAGACTCCAGTGATTCTAGCTTTGTGTCGGCATTTAAGTCTTCACATCAGGGCAGAGGAGGACAAATTATTTCTGTCTAGATACCTGACTTATATATTTTATAAGGACTTAAAATAATAGTTGGTCATATTTACTATATAAATGCCTGATAATTCAAACATTTCAAAAATTTAATGTTGCTAGGATCTGTGAAAAATAATATTTATGATGTGATCAGTTGAGAAAATTCTATGTACTGTTTTTCAAATAAAAAAAAATCAGAATATAATTATGAATCCAATGCTGAATATATATATATATATATATATATATATTTTTCTTTTCTTTAATTAAAACTAGAGTTACCAATGACAGTCTGTGAAAACAGACAGTAGGGACATGGTGGTTAGATTTTAGGAATCTAAGCATCCTCATCATGAAGTACTACATCAGGAGATGCTATATGTGCTTGTTAAATTAGAAAATGAAGCTTAGAATTTTATTTGACACTGTAGTATCAACTGACAATGAGGAAAAAAGTGAAGTAGAGGTAGACAATGTTGCTAGTAAGTCAACTCTCTATTGTTTCATAAAGCAAAATAAATACCTAAAATTTCTCATTGAGAAATCAATAAGAAAAACTACTTTTTTTCTAATAGACATAATTCCTTTCAATTATGAAATGTGTATGTGGTTGATGGAAATTTTGTGAAAAATGAGAGTGACTCTGGAGAAGAGTAAGACTGCTGAATTTGTTGTTCACTTTTCTATAAATATATAAATATTTGATCATGTGCATGCATTTTCTTGATAAATATTTGTAATTGGTAATTTAGAAAAATATGTTGAATTCATTAACCTTGAGGTATAAATGGAGGACCACTGGTGATATGGTAATATAAATTCAAGAATAATCACAAGGATACAAGTGATGGTCAAGGCAAAAGTTTAATAGAGACTGAGGAAGATAAAAGACGAAGCAACTGGAAGACAAGGATTAAGAGAGACCATATACCTAAAATACAATTAGAGCCAAGGAAGGGCAAGGAGATGATGCGCTCAATGGAGAAATCAAAGGAAGATATACAGAGTAAATTATTGGATTATGGGTGTCTAAAGGAAGGTTGAACATTGTGTATATTAACATGATGGTTATCTGTTTAGTAGTGAATGCTAATAAATGAGGTATGTTTTGCAAATTAAGAGAAGAATATTACTTTTCTTCAAGATAGTATGATTATATTCCTGGAAAAGCTAGAGGGATAAATTAAATCTTACGAAAACTAATTAAAAAGTTTGGTAAAATGACAAGCTGCAAAAAATAATTTCTATGTCAATGGAAGCTAATTGTAAAATGTTTAGTAAATTATACATTTTATTAATCAGTTGAGTGTTTTGGCTGCACATCATAAATATGTAATTTTTCCTGAAGAAAAAGTAGTTATTTTCCTGGATAAATATCTTTAAGGTAGTCCTGTTAAAAACCATATTATAAAGTCCAATATTGCATGAATAGCAATTTTGCAAATGGGTTTTAAATTGTCTAGGTATACCAGAGCAGTTTCTGAAGGATTCAAAGAATTGGATTCTTTAAAAAAAAGGTTCTTTACAGGGACATCTATGTAATTAAAAACTGAAATAAAAATATAGTTCTTCCTCCTTGAAGAACTATAAGCAATATTTATCTATAGCCACAACTACAATAATCTCATTAAGAGTTGTATGTATCAAATTGAATATTGCTATTTATAAAATATTTATAAAATTATAAAAGTATTTTTGAGCTACCGAGGTCAGTATTTTTAATACTAATAACCTCAACCCAGGAGAAATTTAACACAGAAAATTATCTTTTTTAATGTAAACACTTAATATATTTAAAATTTAAATGGATATAGTAAATAAGTATGAAAAATGCACAGTAAAAACTTTCAAAATTTAAATGTGGTATGATCTATTACATGAGTAAAGTTTAATTGAAGTGAATTAAAGTGAAGCTTGTTCATGAAATTTATTTTTATATGAATGATAGTAGGTATCAAATCACCATATTGTTCAATTACCATTTGATTGAATGAAAATGATGTAATGGTTCTATATGAAAATGACAATTATTAAATATTAAAATTAGTATAACAAAAGAAAATCTTTTCAATGTTTTAAAATTAAGATGTAATTTTTTTTTTTTAGAGAGGCAGGAGAAATAAATCTGTGTTTTTCAGACTTTTTTAGTAACTAGTAAAATACTAAGTAGGAAAGAGAAAATCAAATTCCTGATGGTGTCATTTATATATAGAATATGCAGAAACAACAACAAAAAAGGGACAGATAAAACCAAACCAATAACAAACCCTAGAAATCTGACTGTAGAACTGTTTTGCAAATGTTTTATTCTATGTATTTTTTGGTTTCAGGTCTTTCAAAATGACAGGCTAAAAAACCAATACACCAAATATTTGCTTTACATTGTCATTATTTTTTTCTCATTTCAAAAGGCTTTTAAACTGCAACATGCTATGCTATCTTTTTAAACTGATTTTTTAACATATGAAAAGCTCTTATAAAGCAACAAGAAAAAAATGTCTCCGAAGGGTATGAAAGAGGAGTAAAGATGGCTTAAAAAGGTGTTCACTTATGAATTGAGAGAAAAAAAAAAAAAAAAACTTTGAAAAGACATTGAAGATAATCTGCAATTATACACAGTGTGATGAGGTTGTCGGAAAAGTCACATACACTGCTAACTGGAGACTTAAATTAGTACAAACTTTTTGGGAAAGGAATTGTCCAATAACTTTCAATATATAAACTGCATGGATTTCATTTTTTCTAGAAATTCCATGAGGATTTTTTGACAAAAAGACTCATATGCTGGACCTCCCTGGTGGCCCAAAGTGTTAAGTCTCAACCTATGAAGCTATCCACAGCCAGTGCAGCATGAGTTCGATCCCCAGTCAGGAAGCTTCCCCATGGCGAAGCAGACCTCTCTTGTCTTGCCCACTGCTCCCCTCACTCTGTCTCTGATGAATCCTCTCACCCCTCCACACGTCTGGCCTACACCCCAGCTTGTATGCATAAATAAATAAATCTTTTTTAAAAAGACTCATATGTTCATAATTTGAATGAGGTACAGTGGCTACCTTTGGGGTGGGGAATCAGGTGGGTGGATGTGGGGTGGAGGAAGAGAAATTCATTTGATCTTCTCGTGCCTTTTACATTGTTTAAGTTTCTTAAATGTGCACTTGTATTACTTAGTTCCCATAGGAAATAAAAAATATTTGTCAGACACACAAATGACTATACAAGGCATATGTCTTTATGTTAGTAGCAAGATATGCTGCACTGTTTTAATATTCTATCTTCTGTCATACCCCAAATTATTATTTCTGTAATTTTCATAAATTGGTTTCTCTGAACTGTCAAACACCCCTCTGGGGCTCGTTGTAAAGGATAGGGATTCTGTACATGTACTGTAATAGCTTATTTTAACTGGGTCCACAGACATTTGCTTCTAATTGGTCACAGTGAATATATGAAAATCAAACTGAAAGGTTAGCTATCCCTAAAGGAAGACAAAATATTTTCATTATATCTACCATAATTTGTCTCATTAAGATCATCAGCAAGTCATGGCATTTTTTGCTTGTACAGTGTTTCCTAATTTGGGATTTCAGAGCCAAGCAATACAAAACTCCTGGAGTATCATATATGTGTGTGTGTGTGTATGTGTCCACACATACACACACACACACACACACACATACATATCTATGGAAATAATGTATGGTAAAAATAAATATATAGCTGTATAATTAGATATATATACTTTACAAACTGTTAATTATATTTCCTCAAATTAAACTTCTACATATACACCATACATAAATTGCTAAAATATAATTGCTTCTTTAGTATAACATAAAAATTACTTAGGCAACACTGAAATAGTTCAATGTTTTTTAAAATTCAAATCATAATCAGAATATTAAAATATTCCCTTTAATTTCAGTTAAAATTTATATATATATGAATTAAATTATAGTACATATTAAAAATTATAACAATCTTATTCTACATTCAGTGTGGAAAATATATTTTGAAAATATAACTTTCTTTTTCTAACTAAATATATCAAAATAGAATATGAGATATATGCACAGGAACAAATTTTACGTTCATATATATATTAAATATACATGCACAACACATACTAATATGATATTTTTAAATCATATGCATCTATAGTTATAGATGTGTGATTATACATATTTATTTTTGAATTAAATTTGATTTTAAGTGCTTAAAATTTGTATTATGTTTTTTTTTTTATTTTGCAGAAATTTTATTTGGTTATTTTTCATGATTGTTTAGTCCTTAAGTGTCTTCTAAAATACTTCATTAATGCAGTTTAGCTTTTTTTCTAATATAGTATCTTTGAATTTGAATGATTGGAAAACAATTTAATTTAAGATAAACAAAAATGAACTATTACTAGAAATGTACAGAAGATTTATATCAAACACAAGTGTAGATAGGTGAATGGATCTTAGTAACAACTAGAAATGGGTATTTACATGCTCCCAATGACTTTTCCTCCAATTTTTCTATTCTGCTTTATATATGTGCTTCTTTATTTTCCCCATATGTAGTTATTCTTCCCATGCTACTCTGATACAATGAAAACAACACATGAACCCTTTAATTTTATATTATACTTTTCAGCCAGGACAGAAACCCAGGCATATTTTCCTTCAAACTAATAATAATAATAAAAACACATATTAAATTATCAGATTTTAAAGGACATTTTACTCCAGAAAAAAAAATATTGTCTGAAAGCTATATATATATAATAAAACCCTGCTGAGAGTCTTAAGTAAAGGGAATGGGATTATAATTAAAAATAAGGGCACAAAATGGAAGAGAGGAGAATACAGGGGACCATGGAGATGGATCACGGGTGAATTGGTGGTGGGCTGCCCAAGGGGAATACAAAATGTAAAAGACATAAATAACAATAAAAAAAAAATGGAGTAGAAAACAACACAAGGTACCATGAAGATGGATCATGGGTGAATTGGTGGTGGTTTATCCAAGGAGAATACGAAATGTAAAAGATATAAATAATAATAAAAATATATACTGAAAAAAAAGAAATTAAAAGATCAGTTCTCAGAAGATATTATATGCCAGGAAAAAATATCTGATTTGTTTCATAGCAGTCTAGGTGAATTTTATTACATCTTATGCTTGATTAAATTATGTTATTTTGTGAATCACTACTCTATGTAAAGGACCTTTCATTTAATCCAAATATTTTAGGGAGAAAAATTACTTTTCTCTAGCCATGAAACCTAAAAATGACTTCAACTTATATAGTAAACAAAAGTTAAAAGGAGTTTCTTATTATGTCACACATTGTGAAAAATATGTACATTGATAATTTTGATGCATTAGAAGCATTTTCCTAGTTTTTATATGTGTGTATGCATTCTTATTTAAATTGTAAACTGTACTTTTTATGTTAGCTGATTTCATCTCAAAACATAAATTGTTATTTCATTAATATTTAAACTGTCGTGAGAAGCAACTTCTCAACATACAATAAATAGCACATATATTATAGGACAAATTTGAGATAGCAATTGTAGATTGTATCTAGATTCCCTAGATGTCAGATTTTTCAATGACAAAGTAGACCATAGTTCATGAATTTATAATTTCTGACATTTTTCATTACTGATTCTGATTCATACAACCAGATTGGTCTTATAAAAATCTACATAAACTATTAAACTATACAAAAGCATATATATAGGTTTAAGAGTAAGTCTGAATGATTGAGCTTAAGCATTGGCCATTTTTTTGCCTAATAAAAAGTGTGATTAATTGAAAAAGTGAAATAAACAGATTGAAACTGTTTCATAAAAATCATGATTTTTAGGACCCCAAATGATTTTAAATATTAGTTAAATTAATATGCAAAGGAACATGGTTTGTATTTCCACATTTGCATTTTTACTAAAATGGGCACTTTATAAACACTGGTGACTTGAAAATGGTTGTAATACTAATTTAGTGGGAAAAAATTAAACTCACATTAAAAAATGTGTATCAAAGAACTCATTTGAACTCATCATATAATAAAAAAAGCAAAGCATGTTTTGAAATGCAGTTACTCTTTAAAAATTTACTTACATTGGGCCTCCCTGGTGGCGCAGTGGCTAGTCTCTGTGCTGTGGAGCTGTCAGCAGCAGTGATGAGAATTCGATGCCCTGCAGGGGAGAGTCTCACACGGTGAGGCAGACCTCTCCTGCCTCGCCTGCTGCTCTCCTCAGCAGTGTGTTTCTATCGATCTGCCTGCTCTGCTCCCGACTCTGTCTCTGGTGAACCCTCTCGCCACCCCCACCTCTGGTCTGTACCCCAGCTTGTATGCATAAATAAATAAAATCTTTAAAAAAATTACTTACATGTACAATAATATCAAGGACATGTGACATATATTTTGAGCTTTAGAAAAAAGCAGAAATTTTATTATTATTATTAATTTATTAATGTCTTTTACATTATTCTGTATTCCCTGTAGGTTACCCACCACCGATTCACCTATAAACCATCACCATAGTCCCTTGTGCTCTTTTCTCCCCCATTTTGAGATCTTATCCTCCCCTTCCCACAATAAATGTCTCTCTCTCATTTGGTTTCCCTATATTCCTGCTATAAGTGAAATCATTTGATATTTTTTTCTTTCTTTCTGTCTTATTTCACTTAGCTGGATCCCATCTAACTCTAACCATGTTGCTGTGAATTGCATGTGGTTATCTTTTTTGATTGCTGAAGAGTATTCCATTGTGTATATGTACCACATCTTCTTGATCCAGTCACCTATCTTTGGGCATCTGGGTTGTTTCCATATCTTAGTTACTATAAACAGTGTTGCAATAACATAGGGTTGCATGTATCCTTTTGAATTAATGTTTTTGTGTTCTTTGGGTAGATTCCCAGAAGTGGTATTACTGGGTCATATGGGAGCTCTGTTTTTAGCAATTTGAGAAACTGCCATATGGCTTTCCATAGTGGTTGGACCAGTTTGCATTCCCACCAGCAGTGTAGGAGAGTTCCTTTCTTTCCACAACCTCGCCAACATTTCTTGTTGCCTGAAAAAGCAGAAATTTTAAACAGAAATAATATTATTCTGATTTTGTACCTCTTATATTTCTTAATAAATTTAAGTGAAATTTTAATTAGGTCTTTTGAAATATGTTTTGAGACGTGTTATATTGATTACTATAAGCACTGGGTTAGTATATTATTTGTGTTTCTTTTGTTCTTGCATATATAATTAAAGTTAAAAAAATAGAAATAGTACCTTATAAGACCTCTAAACATAAAGATATATTCAATATCTTAGAGAGAAAAAATTCCAATCTACATTTGTATACAGAATCTAGATACCCACTAAATGTGTACTTGATGAATAAAAAGTTGCAATAATAACAAACTATAATATTAATAATAAACTATTTGGAAACCAAATTATAAACCACAAGATGGAGCTGTAATTACATTTTTAATTAAAACTGAATGAAAATTGACTCAAGTCATATTTTCAACATATACGTATTCTGTGCAAATATGTGATTTTTAAAATACCATGTAAAATCATGTTTATTTCAGAAATATTATGTATTTTCAGTAATGAAAATATTGTTTATAATGATCATATGGTATAGATGTAAAACCTATGAAATTATAGTCATAACAGTTGAAAGAGAAAAAGGAATTGTAATGATCTGGGCGTAGTAGAATTTGTAAAAATGCCTACTAAACTATTTCCTTTATTGGATACCAAATTACAAAGTGATATTAACTTTGGAAAGGGATATTAATCGTCACACCAGAGATAATAATTTATCTCTGCACCCTTGTGCATTATGTGTGCGTGTTTGTGTATATAAGTATAACTAAAATATTGCATTTTGCTACGTAATATACTGTATGTCATATAATATATAATGGGGTATATATTATTATGTTTTCTATTTATTAAAAAATCAATATTTAATAACATGTAGACATAGCCCTTTCACTGCTTGATCTGTTTTTCTGACTTTGGTATTGGCATGCAATGAGACAAAATTCACTTTCTGCAACGTCCTCTAGGGCAATTTTCCCTAGATGATTGACTTGATTTTATCCTGTATAAGACTCTTTAATAAATCCACCATAAGTACAGCAAACCCTCAAAACCCCTGTTAAAATACCAATAGTTTATTAAGCAATGACAATTTACTTGTGAATTTAACACTCAATATTTTAGTTCTAAGACTTACGAAACCCCAAAAAGAGAAAACCAAAGAAACAAAATTGCTTTCATTTTAAATTATTAAACTGAGTAGAGATCATGTCTTCTCTTTAAATTAAGATCTTTTACTATTCAGCAGGAATTTACACTGCCAAAGGTATTATACTTTATTGATTAAATAATTCAGCATTTCTGGTATCTGCCAATAAGTCTACTGTGATACAAATATTAAAACATTATCTCCAGGGATGTATATGTGTGGGAGGTATATGCCTAATTTATCCTTTACATATATAGACACAAAGATTGAAACTATTGAAAGAAGCTACCTATTAGGCAATTTTATAACTATGTCTAAAGCAGTATAATCTAAATTGAATTTAGAGAAATTTTGAAGTATTGAGAAAATTCTGTGAAACTTTATAGTTCATAGTTTTGTACCAGTCTTGCTTTTGTTATCTTAAAATACATTCTTTTCTCCTAACTTCAACAATTCATTATATTCCTCTCCAAGTCCTCTCTAGCTTCTCCTCCCAGCTGAGCTTCACCTTTCATTAATTTGGGCAGGGAACATGGAGATTCCCCGTACAAAACTGTTGGAAAGCACCACTGAAAATGGCATAAAAATTACTTAGGAATAAATTTAACCAATGAATTGAAATTTCTGATTACTGTTAAATATTAGACTGATGAAATAAATTGAAGAAGACACAAATAAATGTAAACATAATCCATATTCATGAATTGGAAAAATTAATATTGTTCAAATGTCCATCGTACAGAAATTGACCTGATGACTCAAAGCATTCCTATCAAAATTCCAATAACTCTTCAAAAAACTATCCTAAAATTTTTAGGGAAATATGAAACACTTCTATTGGACAAATAAGTCATATGAACAACAACAAATAGAGACACATCACTTCCTGATTCCAAGCTATATTACAAAGTTATATAATAACACATCGTTGTATTGACATAAAAAGACATATAAGTCAATGGGACTGAATAGAGAGCTCAGAAATTAACCCAAGAGTATGTGGTCAATTAATTTACCGAAGAGGATCAATCATATACAATGAAGAAATGAGAATCTTTTCCATAAAGGATTTTGGGTAAACTGGACAGCTACATGTAAGGGAATAAAACTATCCGTATATTATACCATACACACAGCTAAATACAAAGTAGCTTATAGACTTAAATGTAACACCAGAAAGTGTTGGACACCTAGAAGATGACATAGGGGTAAATTCCTTGATAGCAGTTTTGGATTATTTTTATTATCATTTAACACTAAAATCAAAGGCAATAGAATGGAAAAATAAAGAAGTTGAGCTCATGCAACTTAAAAGCATTTATATGCCAAAGAAAACCTTCAACAAAATGAAAATCAGCACACAAAACTCGATAAATGATTTGCAAAATAATCCAACTAAATATGGGCAAGGGAAATGAACAGACATTTTCCAGAGTAGTCATACATAGTTACAACAGTTACATGCAAAGATGCTCAATATCATTAATCACTAGAAAAATGCAAATCAAAACCATAATGAATATCATCACAAATATCGCAGGGTATCTATTATCAAAAAGTCAAAAGAAAATAAATGCTGGCTAGGAAATGATCAAAAGGGAATACTTGTATACTCTTGATGAGACTATAAACTGGCTCAACCATTAAGAACATGAATATGATGACTTACAGAGCAGGAATATGTAATTAATTAGTATCATATCACTCACATATTTTACAGAGTATTTTGCAGTTCATTGTTACCTAGCATTTTTTTAACATATGAAATTGCCTGAGTAAATCTTTTTATAACAAAAAATAACTAACTTGTTACATGAAAGTCATAAAGTATGTCATGTGGTTGGTTCATGTGTTAGGCTATTCCTGTTACCTCTTAATCCCACTTTTAAAATAAGTATTACAAAGATATTGAACTGGATTTCAAGGGCAGGAAACCTTGAAAGGTAGATTTCAGAGTGAGATTTAGGTGTTGTGCTTAATGTAGTACAAGTTTATAAATTTCAGATATGTACCTTCTAATTAAAGTGTGTACGAATCTCCAAATAGCCACTCATATTTGCAGTTGTGTATACTTTCTCCTGATTCTGTAGATGTATTGAAGTTAACCATGCATACATGTGTGATATTTTGTTAAGCGCAGTTCCCCATTCAACAATGCATTTTTTTATGCCCTAAAGGTACAGCTAACTGACTTTCAGCATAAAATATACTATTTAAAACTAGTTTAATGGCATCATAAAAGCACTCACACAATAGCATTAAAGGTCAGCAATAAACTGACTAAATTTTCTTGCCTTCTAAATATATGGGTGTCCAGAATATCCCCCAAAATATTGAAAATTAGCTGCTGAGCATGCACTGCAGTTAATTTTCATAGCTGTTTAAATATAATGCATCAGCAACATAGTAAACCATACACCTGCATAATAAACTCTATTTTGATGCAGATAAATGCAATTTATTTTGATGCAGATAAATGCTATTTTAAAAGAATCAAAATACTTAGAAAATACAAGATACCTATGAATAACCAAAATATACAAACATCACAAAGTTAACTAAACCATTTCTGATATGAATATTGTAGTAAACTAGTAACAGCCAACTATACTCCAAACTATAAATCAAAGACAAGATAATGAATTAGGACTCAGATAATAGGAGACACATTCTGGTACACAATTGTTTCCTAGGTAACCAGATAGTGTATAAAAACATCTCACACAATCATAACTTCAAGAATCATGACTTTAAAAATGTTTCTGTATTTGAATCTTTACTCATCTAGAGGAACAAAATTTCATTTAAATAAGTCCAAGGATAATTTTAAAACACGATAATTGGAAGAAGAATTTGATCCCATGTGGTTTACCATCACCTTGTTCCAGAAGTAGTAGTTGCTGTCTGCTGGTGTTAGTAAATTAGAAAATCTGATGAATTTCCCTTAATACTCATTCATCTTCTTGTTTGGTAGAATTGAATTTGAAAGATAATGTCATAAATGTAAAAGTATCACTAACTTATATTCCAAGTCCCCTTATGCAATTCAGTTTTCTGAGAAAACTTAATATTAAATGAAATCATCTTGGAATACCCAGTATAGCACAGAAATAGCTGCTGCTTTTGATATAGATGTGCTTTTAATAGATTTGAATGATTTATCTTTAAAGTTATATGAAAGGTGAATTTTAAGAAGAACCTCAAGTAAACACTGCAATGGATGTAGCACCAAATTAATGAGAGCCAAATATTGTAGTGTTGTATTCTATTTTAATATGGCCATGCTTAATGCTCGACAATGGCAGAATATTTGATTTTTCAGTGAGTCCATCTTCCTTGTCTTAACATAACAATGATAATATCTGAAATTACTCCATTCTATACAAAGGGGAAAAACAAAACAAAATTAAAAGTGAAGATATTAGCTTTAATTGTTTATTCATTCTCCTTTCTCAATTTCAAATTCAATTTGACCTCCTGTTCTGCTGCTTTCAAAACATTCTTGGATTACTTGGGATGTACAAAATTGCCAGAGTCATATCCATTTTATGTCCTGGCAGTAACTGTCCAGATTCTTTCTTCCACTGAAACTTGTTTTAATTGATCATTAATATAATCTTATAAATGGACTGGTATGTGGAAAATTAAGCGGAATTCTTACAATATATAACACATGGTAATATGATAATTTTTTTCCTCCAGTAAAACATAACTAAACCACTTATTTATTCATTTGTCAGACTTTCATTGATTACCTAGTCTGTCAAAGACACTGGTGTTAGATGGTGGAGTGGGAACAGGGTATGTGGTCGCTACAGTGTAAATCCCATTAAATAACTTGTCTTGTGGACATTTGTGTTATTTACCAGAAAATTACAAATTTTATTTATATTCTGTTTTTAAAAAATTTAAAAGTTTATTCTTGCATAGAAGAGCTGAGGTATAGGCCAGCGGTATAGGGGGTGAGAGGATTCACCAGTGACAGAGTTGGGAGCAGAACAGGCAGATTTACTGAAATACATTGCTGAGGGGAGCAGTGGGAAGACAGGAGAGATCTACTGTGCCATATATGTGTTAGCTCCCTAGCCAGGGATTGGACTCAGATCACAGCAGTGATAGCATTTTAGCATGGAGAATTAACCCCCTGGTCACCAAGGAGGCTGTATTTCTATTCTTAAGCCAACAATTTAGCATTAATGCTGTCTTCATATTGCAGTAGAGATTGTCGCGCGCGGTCCCCTGTCCAGCAGGAAGAAAGACGCGACTCGGAGGTGATCTTCAACTGGTTCTTTAATCTTCTTCTCTCTCGACCTCTTTATTGGTCTCTTAATATACAATTGTTCTACCAATCATCTTACTGCAGGATTTACATACCCCAATCATGTTAAAGGTCAAACTGGACCCGACCAATGGTCTTAGTGATCACGCGTGCACGAGCTCTAAAGCCGCTGTACACGTGAACATCACGGGCTGTGGCTATCCTGTTTACCCACTCTTAAAGTCCTACCGCCTCTTTCCTCCAGCGCCATCTGGTAATGGCGGACCTACCGCGCCCCACAAGAGATGGAGAGAAATATGTATATTTCCCCTGCTATTTGGGAGAACAGACAAATGAACCAGCCAGATGTTTCTCTCATGGTTTTATATGTAAATGAAAAAGAAAAGAAAACAAAGATATACAATCAAAAATGAAAAAAAAAATAAAAGCTCCTCAGAAACTTCATGTTGAGTGGAACCTTGGAAGCTATAGCTGATCTTTAAGTACTTGTAGATTTAATTGTGAATCCTGTGAGAGAGAAAAATGCATTGAAACAATAAAAAAATATTAAAAAATTGCTTTGTAATTACAGATAAATCTCCTAAATTAGGGAAGTATGCAGTTAACACCTCCTTATTCCAAAGAGAATGATACGAAACTGCGATATCAGCTCCTGTGCTTTCCATAAAATGATTAAATTGAAAATACTCAATTCTTACATCGCTATGAGAATTAGATCATATAAAAAGCAATTTTGGAATTCAAAATAAAGGTTGAAATGTTGTGATTTGGCCTGAGTGAAAGGTTAGTCATTGATGAGTTTTCTTTGTTTTTGTTCTTTACTCCATATTGGACAAAGTGCACATATTTCAGTGTTACCTACTCTTAGAGAATTCTCATACCTAGATCAATAGAAATTTGCCGTCTTTTCCCCTCTTGCGTTGACAGAAAAGTCAGAGAAACCTCTAGACCCACATAATTTCAGTAGAGTAATAGATTGAAAAAAAGTTTCTTTTGTTCATATATTTAGGGGGTTAGGATTTATTTATTACTATATTTTATTTATTTATTTAAAGATTTATTTATTTATGCATACAATGCTGGAGTATAGGCCGGAGGTGTGGGGTGTGTGAGAGGATTCACCAGAGAAAGAGTGGGGAGCAGAACAGGCAGATCAATTGAAGTACACTGCTGAGGGGAGCAGCGGGTGGGCAGGAGAGGTCTGCTGTGCCATGTGGGAATCTCCCTGACTGGGTATGAAACTTGCGCTGCAATGGCTCTGGACAGCTTCATAGTGCTGTGTTTAACTCATTGTGGCACCAGAGGCCTCGTTTTTTATTTTACATCATTCTTTATTTTTGTACAATGTGTGCCTCTCAGATACAGTCCTGGTGAAATTCCCACCAACAATTCACCCCTGCACCATCACCATTGTCCCTTGTGCTCTTCCTTCCCCTATCCCAATTGTTCTCCCTCCCCCTCACCTGCATGCAGATTGTCTCTGATTTATAGTTGCCTGCTATGTTTTTTATTTATTATAATTATTATTTTCCCTGATCCTTTATTTGGTTCCCCTGTATTCCTCCTATAAGTGAAACCAACTGATATTTTTCTTTTTCCTTTTGGCTTATTTCACTGACCATAATCCCTTCCCGCTCCATCCATGTTGCTGTAAATGGGATGAGTTTATCATTTTTGATCACTGAGTAATATTCCATTGTATATACATCTTATTGATCCAGTCATCTATTTTGGGGCATTCGGGTTGTTTGAAAAAATTTCTTAAACCAACTTGATATGTGTCCATTGGATAAAGAAGAAGACAAATTCATGATTTTGTACTGAAGAATCTATAACAAAAACAAGACTGGATCAACCCATGGAAGCAGGAAGCAGGGTGAAAGGAAAAAGCAATAGGAGGATCCATAGCCCTGCCATCATTTGGCATGGCAAAATGTTAAGTCTCCTGTGAGCCTTCAAATGCTAACATTAGTTCCCTGAAATTCCTGAATTGCCTCTGTGCCCCACTCTGCTAATCTCTTCTTTCTGGATGCTTTAAACTTTCTCATATTCCAGAAATTGGTTAGAAAATACCTGTTCTTACTAGCATAAGCATTTAGTGACAAAACCAGAAATTTTATTATTATGCTTGATACAACCCAAGTATATATTGGGGAAGAGCCAACATAAATTACAAATCATACTTTGTTAAGAACTTCGTTACCTAGTCATGGTTCTTCAGGTAAAATGGAAAAAATGCCACACAATTCTGACTCTTTTCCTCATTATCAATCAATACTGTGCTCATATTATTTTCTTTTTTCACACTGTATGAGAGTTTTGACAATTCCTTAAGTCAAAGTAGTCATTTATTATAGTTATAATTATACTTTATTTCAAATGTCTTTTCTTTCTGCAAATGTAGCAAGGATCTGTAATAAGTAAATGGCAAGAGATAGTCTTACTGAATAATTGCTATCTGACAATTTCTCAACTAATGGCAATAATTAAAAAATAAAACAGAGATCATTCTCTATTTTCCTTAGGGATAATATAACAATTATGGTGGCAGAGGGGAAGAATTTTAGATTAGGAAATTCAGTGGAAAAAATGAAAGAAATTATTTGTTGGAAAAAATGAAATCTAGGAATTTCGTAAACTTAAATGTAGTTTGTTTTTTTTTAAGGGCAAGTCGCACAAGATGAGACAAAATGAACAACTATATTTACAGCTTAACAAAATGAAGGTTTACTTCTAAATGTGTCTATGTATCAGGTATTCCTCTTCTGGTGATATAGTAAACCTTATACATTTCAATTTTTGATACCACTGTTTTTATAATACATGTAAACTAACTTGATGTGCTAAAATCTCCTTGTCTGTTTAACATGTGACCCCCCCCAAAAAAAAGGAACCAAAGAGAGAGTAAAAGGATTATGCTTGATATTTCATAAATTCCATGGCAGTGAAGCACATCATAATCTTATACAAAATAAAGCAAAATATAAAATGATCCAAAAAATAAAATTAAAAAAATTTTAAATGTTATATTTGTGTGGTAGATATTGTCATCTTGAATATAAAATTTTACACACAACAATGACAATGGCAGATCTAACATGTGCTATGCAAAGACAAAACTTCTCCACCTTTTCCCTATTTAAACTACAATAATTTCTTAAAAATATTGTGTTATGGTTTTTGTTGGCCTTTACTTGGCCAAAACTAACTTATGTTTTTATGGACTAGCACATGTATTTATAAACATAAATTACTTTGTAGTGTTGAGTTATTGTCACTAAAATAATTGAATGAATGTGATTGATTAAATGTCTATTTGGTGGCACCCTAAAGTAAAAGCAGAATTCTAGGAAAGTTAAAAATACATTGTTTATGTAACATAGAAATTTGGAACCAATTTGAAAAAAATGAGCACCAGATACCAAGAAATTTAAATCACGATTTAGATGGTCATTTAAAAATCAGGTTAGAACTCTACAATAAATACTATGATTTAGAAAATAAGAAAATATAATGAACAATAGCAAGATGAATAGCTGCTGTTATTAATAATCTTCCACTTTCATACCTACTAAACAAATATTTAAAACAAAACACAAGCTAAATATTATTTTACTTATTTTTCATTGTTCCTCACTTTTATTCCACTTTTATTCCTCACAAAAATTTCTTTGAGAAAAAAGTAAAATTCAAATATTTACTTCAAAGTAAATGATAACAAAGAAATGAGTTGCAATTCCTTCCATGAAAATGTTAAAAATCTCATCATGTGTCCATATACTGCAATCAAAATGTAACTGTAAAAGCTTTGTTACATTAAAAAGTTCGTGTAATCAGACCCAAGAAAATTAAGCACAAGAATTCCAGGAAGGAATATATGAGCGTGAGCTTGTTTTATTTCCATCAGGAATTCACTGTAGTGGCTGCCATAAACATTCTTTGAATATTAGGCATCTGACTAGTTTTAATGAGTTTTAAGTAATTAAATTTACCTTCTTCCATGATGGGTGTGGATAGAAAATCATATTATGAGATAGAAATTCTGAGTCACAATAAAAGAGAGAGAGAGAGAGAGAATTCAAGGTTACAAATAATATAATTTGCAAATTTTGAGAATAATCAGCTTAATATAACAAAATAGCAAGCATCAACGTAAGCGTATAAGAATTCATAAAGGGGAAGTAGAAAATAAAACAGCATTCTTACATGAAAATATCCTATCACCTGATTGAGATAATTAAATAATCTAAGTTGTTTGGGTTTATTTAAAAATGAGGTTGGCAGAATGGATATATCCATACAGTTGAATGGGACTTCTTAAAAGAAACTCAAAGGAAATTCATAGAAATACTCACTGACATGTGCTTTGACTTCAATACCGTGAGTTAGATTATCTTTAATGCAGAGAGTAGTAGTGAATGACTTTGCAGTGAATTTATATAGGTAAAAATAGATACTTTTGTTAATTCTGCTGTAAAATTAAAACGCAAAATTTCAATTAATTAATTAAATGTTGACAGCTTTACATCTAATGCCTAAAGAGTTTCTGGCATTTAGTATACTATTTGTAAATATTGTTGGATACATACCATGGTAAGTCAAAAAATACACCAAGCTTGAATTTTTCACCCTATCTAGAAATTGACTTTGTGATTCAGAACACGTGAAAAAGAGAGCGTACTTGAGAAAGACAATGACAATATAAAAATACAGAATTATTGGGATATACTGTGAAAGTCAGCAAAAGAGAAGCATATCAGCTTCAATGAATATTTCAAAATTATTAAAATACTTTTATACTTTACTATGTTTTGCATTAGCATATAAAAACATGAAGGTGGACTAAAAAATCAAGTTGTTTATAAGAAAAAAATCAAAATATAAATCCAAATAAAATTATCTTTTTAAGTTCTTATTTCACATAAAATTTGAGATGGAAATGAAAGCAAAAATATGCATCCGTATTCTTCTATTGCTAATTCTATTTATAAAAATGACAATGTAAAAAGTCACACTCATTTAAATTTTCAATATTTCTATTTGCATCTAGTATCTACTTTCTTGTTTATTTGGTTAGTCATAAAGGCAATTTGTTATAATTTAAATCATTAAATTCAGACAAATAACATTTTAGATACCATTTTTTCATATTTCTGTCCTGAAAAATATGTGTAAAAATAAGTAACCAGCAGATTTGGAAAGGCTAGTTGAAACAAAATGGGTGAAATAGAAAGATTTAGGCCATGAAACTGTGTCATTGAAAATAAAAAGATTAGGAAATCAGAAAGAAATGAGAAAATTAAAAAAGCAGAAAAAATTTAATGTTGGAATAAAACAAATTATTTTTAGTTAGCTATGCCTCTAGCGTAACTGAATATACAGCCATAATGTAGTTGAATTTATACAATTGCATGCATTATTTATTATTTTAATGAGCAGAATGATTTCAAACAAATTTTTTTAAAATTTTATTAATTTAATAACCAAATTATCCAGAATTTGAAAATTGAATTTTTACTGATCAACAAAATAAGTATCAATTTCTGATCTCAATTAAATATAATTTAAATATAATATTTAAATTTATTGAAAAACAGATATGCAATTATGAGAACTTTCCTATTTTGACAGGAGAAGTGATTTTGAAATGTGTTTGAAATGTTTATGATGAGTTGTCCAGGCAATACAAAGTGACTGTCTTTCAATGACCCTCTGAAAGTATTGTAACTGGTGACTGAACTCAAGACAGTTACAGGTGGTGCCCCGGGAGGGGGTTGCTGGTGAGGATAGATAGCCACAGGGAAAATGCTAAAAAGTATCACATTTGGGGGAGGAGCAACTGATAAAAAATATAAGAGACTGCAGAAGGAGGTGTGGACTCATTCAGTCTTTAGGATTTAGAGTTTTCCGATCTTAAGCATTTGGGGTCAGCAGATTTTGGCCCCCACCATGCCAATTTTCCTGAAGGATGGTGTGGGCCTCTGAAGGTGGAGACCTCCAGTAGCCAACCACAGAGAAGAAAAGTTTGGAGGCTTTGCAAGCAGCTGAGTGACTGAAACTGTTCCTGGTTTTGCTGCTGCTACAGCTGAGGAGAGAAGGCGAAGACCCGGAGCGGGCTGCCTCACTGAACTGTGAGTATTACAGTATTACGGCCGTTTGTCAGGCCATTTGACCTCTGTGGCTGCTGTTGTGAGTGTCCCTTGTCTGGTGCTGTTCTGGGGTATCTCAGCAGCTCTGGAAGCATCTCCTGTTGTGTCTTCTGTTGTCTTTGTGAGTTGGAACCTGGCCTGTAGTCTGGCTGCCGCATGTCCGCAAAAGCAGGAAGACGCTACCTTGTGCACAGGGCCTATTATTTGGGAGAGGAGCTCCGTGTCTTCAGTGGCAGGAAAATGACATTTTAACTGCTTTTTAGGGACTTAAAAAGACTGGACACTGCTTCGGGTGAGGTAAACAGCCATTTCTGGCCTCAGTAACTATTTGTTTTTCCCTGGTTAAACAAACCCTGTTGTTGTTTCCTGAGCCTGAGTAATCTTGCAATTATGCACAGGTGAAGAACTCAGACAGCCACTGGTAAACAATTTGGGCAGAGTCCTTGGCCAGTTTTAGTGCCCCCTGCTGCCCTGTATAAGTATCACAAATACTAGTTCAAACCTAGGAATACAGAATAAAGGAAAATTATTCCAATAAATGACAGTTTTTATTTCCCCAGTATTAGTGATGATGATCAACATAATAGTACTATTGGCCTCTTTGGTGTCACAAGAGATTAAGTCTCAGGCTATGAAGCTATCGGCAGCCACTGCAACACGAGTTCCAACTCTGGCCTGGGAGATTTCCACATGGCACAGCAGACCTCTCCTGTCTTGCCTGCTGCTCCCCTCAGCAGTGTATTTCAGTCAGTCTGCCTATTCTGCTCCCCGCTCTTTCTCTGGTGAATCCTTTCACCCCCTACACCTCTGGCCTATACCTCAGCTTTTGCATGCATAAATAAATAAATATTTTTTTTTTAAAAAAGAATAGTACTGTTGCTTTAAACATGATATCATATTATAAGAAATATTGTAAGCGTCTATCTCCTAAGCTAGGTGAAACTCAAAGTAATGGCTACTCTTTACTCCTCCTTCCCCCCACCAACTTCCTAGTGGTGATATCAGCACAATATTTTAAAAAAAGACTTTGAAGCTCTCAAAATCACCAATTTGATTTCTTAAAGTTTCCTTTGTGGTTCTTCTATTAACCATGATCTTTTATTTTCTTTGACATTCTTGTATTTTAACCCAGTGGCCTATTTAGAGGGCAAATAACAGTGCACCAAGTTTTCTGTGCCTCAAGATTTCATTCCAAGCAAAAGAAGTTCTTCAAGCAGAGAGGCCAAGTGTATTATTTTCTATATTGTGCTTTGGGACTAAAACATAATAGTAATAGACTTTTATTAATTTGGAGCCTCTAATTATGGTATGTAGCTAGGAGAGGCCAAGGCTTGCAGAATCCTTTCATGAATACTTTTAATCATGTATTCTATTCCTAGTAGTACAGAAGGATACTTTAAAATTAAAACTATTAAGCAAGCAAAACCTTGGAAATTTGAACTGAATAAAACATATCAACTTCCTGAAGCAAGTATCCTATATTCTCTGACAAAGGCAGTTTATCTAACAGAAGATTCTGTGTTCACTAATAGAAATTTTTAAAAATTACGCGTGATTTGTTATATTCATATCTTGATTACTAATGATAGTAATTAGAGTTACACTTAATTTGTTTTATTTATGTTTCAGTTGTCACACAAAGATTTTTATATGCATTTAAGTTGCCACCAAATTCTTAAGAAGGCATACCTGTGAAGGTTCAGCTCTAGTGAAGGAAAGCTATCATTCACATTCAAGTCTATCTTTAGTCCAGTGTCTTCGACCATTACATGAAAGTAAACTGAAATATGAAAGTAAGCCTATGCTTTCTAGAATTGGTATGTTATATCAAACAAACTAAGGGTTACAGAAAGAATGTTTTAGCTACTGCAGAGTCCTATGTTTTCTTCTTTGTCAAGTATTGAGAAATTCTACATACTCTATGTCCAAGGTGGGGTTTCCTTGGAAACAGAAACAGAGAGAAAGAAAGGTGCATGCATGTTTTTTGGAATGTATTCTTAAGTATATTATTTATGAAGAGTAAAGGAAGCAAGATGGAACATAGACAAGTTGAACTCAGAGTAATTACAAATAGAACCAGCTAACTCCTAGAGATCATAGTAACAGAAAGAACTTCTAAAATTTTTCCTACTGAGCCAAGAAGTCAAGCATTTATAATTTCCTAATAGTCAGATCCATGACTTGGTCTGCACCCAAGGAGACCTGCTTAAGTAATACTGGTTTCTTTAACCAAAGGCAATTTCCACAGTAAAAGGTAGTTGTGAGTCTACAGCAACCTAGACTCTTGAATGAGGATCTGGGAAACACACAGCAGCAGTCTCTCATGTTTGCCAACCTATAGTCAATTTCAGGAATTCTAGGAATTATGAAGTAAGAAACATAAACTTCATAAAATTAATGAGAACAATGATTTTTTTTTAAATCATTTTTACAGAACTTTGGAAATTAGTGGCTTGAAACTATATGAGGACTGTTTTAAGAGGGGAGGGGAGACATTCAGCATTTCCACTCCTAGTCACCCAAAGAATACAAGAACACTAATTTGTAGAGCTATATGGACTCCTATATTCATTACCACATTATTAACAATAGCCAAGCCAATGGAAACAAACTAATTGCCCAAATACAGATGGATAGATCAGGAAGATGTAGTATATACAATCAATGGAATACTACTCAGCTCTGCAAATAGATAAATTCTTGCTATTTTAGACAACATGCATGGAGCTGGAGGGGATTTTTCTGAGAAAAATAAATCAGAAGGAGAAAGAAAAATACTGGATGGTGTCATTTATATGTGGAATATAGAGACACCAAGTACAAAGGTAGATAATGCCAATCTAGAAACAAACCTCAGAAAACTTACAGAACAAAAGCTACCAAAGAGAGCAGAGAAAGGGGAAGTTGAGAACAATGTTGGAGGAAGCATAACTATGGAAAAGGACTGTGGATGCTTTGGTGGTGGATGTGATGGAGTAAGAAAACCTTAAGTAGGGGGTATCTTATTATTTTAAAATACTGTAAACTGATGCTATATATATATAAAAAAAATTCTCACAACTCAGAAAGTAACACAAAACATTCCTAAGGACATCACACATTATGTAAACAATTTATCATCCTAATCAGAATTTTTGAATCTATAAGACTTTCCGGCTTCTAGTTAAAGTAAGTAAATAACCCTTCATGTTAATTTTATTTGAGCTACACCTTAGATTTATGGATTACCTTATTTACCTGAAATTGTATATGTGTTATATTGTCATCAAGATATTTATTTAAAACTAAAATACCAAAAAGCACAATTTCAAAAAAGATTTATTCCTTGTAGTTATTTTTTCTTATAAAAAGATAAACCTCAGAGATAAAAATGTACTGAGCTCTTTATTAATGATTATAACTTTGAATTTAAAATACTGATATATCCCTTTGTGATTTTAGTTATAATAATATGACAAATTTTCATAATTAATTTTGAAGATCCTTTATTGTGCTTATGTGTTTTGTCTATGTATGCATTCTTTGACTAGTTTTTATTTCCGGTTTTATGTATAGAATCTTTAAAATTTCTATGGAAAACTGGAATTACTTTTACAGATTTCTTATTTAGCTTTTTTTTTTTATATCAGATTTCCAAATTAAATGCCAAACTCTTGTTAAAAGTTTTTATTATAAGGCCTCCCTGGTGGCACAAAGGGCTAAGTCTCAGCACTATGAATCTATCAGCAGCCACTAAAGCATGAGTTCAGTCCCTGGTCGGGGAGTTGAACCACAAGGCACAGCCGACTTGTCCTGTCTCTCCCACAGCTTCCTTCAGCAGTATATTTCAGTAGATCCGCCTGTTCTGCTCCCTACTCTGTCTCTGGTGAATCCTCTCATCTCCCTGCACACCTCTGGCCTACCCCCAGCTCTTGGATACATAAATATATAAATCTTTAAAAAATAATTTAAAAAATAGCGTTACCAAAACCTAGTGCCATAAATATTTAAAATACGCCAGTTTTTGAATAAAACGTGAATTTTTTTTCTTTATGTAACTATAAGTTAAACATGGCCTCAAATCATTTAAAACTTATAATAGCTCAATACTATTCCTTTAAATGTGAGTTATAAATTTGAACACTGTTCAATTTATTAGGTATTTTTTAGAGCTGAAATACTGATATTGGATATTAGGTATTTTTTAAGCATATTTAATGAGAAAAAACACGATATCATTCCTGGCATTCTTTTATTGTGCACTAAGGGCATTTTTAATGAAATTAATGTCTAATTCATGACTATTTGTCTGTTTTGATCCTGTGAGAATGCACCGTGGAAGGCATTCATTCACATTATAAACTGAGGCTTAATCTTTATTTTTTAATTGCCACTAAGGTTACAGATGTAGACATAGAATTAACAGGGAGAAAAGAAAATTATTTATATTATTCACGAAAAACATAGACCATTATGTCTATTATGACAATTTATTACTAAATGCATCCTGCTTTTAAAATATTTCAAATTCTTTTAATTGATTTCCTGGCTTTTTCAGGTACCATTAACTGAAGATTTTAATTAATTACTCAAATATTTTCTTTAACTTGCTATGTCATATTGCATTTAAAATTTGGCAAATTAATAATTTTTAAACTTTTAAAACAAGGTATTTCAATAAATTTTGCTATTTCAATGTAAGCTATGGATACATTAGGTAATAATAAAATTTTTATTTTGCATTTGGTCAACAGAAGTCTGCATAATTCTGAATTTGCATTATAAAATTTTCATTTGCAAATGATGCATTGCCATTGTCATGAGATATACAGACAATATAGAGCTGTATCTTAAGATGCAAGACATTATAAGGTATATATATTTATATACAGATGTAAATATATAATATGTAATATATTAAATATAAATATATCAATAAAGTTATATCTAAATTTAATATGCTATATTCACTACTAATACATTCATTTAAATATATGCAGATTTACTATGATAAAAACATGAAATACATTAAATACAATTATATCTAAATTTAATATATTATGTTAAATACTAATATATTAAAATAAGTATATCCACATTTATTATAGTCAATGGAATTTCTTCACATAATTGTTTTGCTTTAATGTTTGTATCTTTCAACACCCTTCAAAAAATATAACAAAAATGATTTAAAAACAAGAAAGGAAAAAAAGATACTGGAGTTTCATCCATGTTGTCACAATTGCAAAATTTCATCTTCTTATTTTTATAGACAAGTAGTATTCCATCATGTAGATGTAAATTTTCTCAATCTATTCTTCTGTTCTTGGGCACTAGGTTGTTTCCATAAGCTACTTATTGGGAAAATGAACACAGGAGTACATATATCCCCTCATACTACTACTGTGTTCGCATTCTTCAGGTAGATACCTAGGAGTGGAACTTCTGAATCATGTGGGTAATCTATTTCTACTATCTTGAGAAACCGCATTACTGTTTTCTTAGAGGCTGGGTCAATCTATATCCCTGTCAACAGTGTAGGTGTATTCCATTTTCTCCACATCCTCATCAATTATTGCTTCTGGCATTTTTGATAGGGGCCATTCTCACAGTATAAGGTGACATCTCATTGTGGTTTTCATTTGTGTTTCCCAGATAATAAGTCTTGTGCCTGCTGGCCTTTTTTTCATTGAACAAATATACCAAGACCAGGATTAAAGTCATTAGATAAATTGTTTATTACTGGTAGAACACACTTCTGTGTTTCTAAATCACTCTAGAGGTTTTGTTTTAATATCATCTCCTCAATTAAGTTTTCTCCGTAATTTTAAATGTTCCCTTACATTACTCTCTGTAACAACTGTTAGTAACTTCTACTTGCACTTTATATTTTTGTAGAAATTTGTCATATATTTATTTTCATGCCCTTTTCTCCTTTCCCACTCTATATTAGGAGAGGTGAGAGCACATCTACTTCTCTAACTATCATATACATGGAACCTAGCACAATAACTAGATACATAGTAGGCTTTTATAAATAATTACCAAATAAATAGACAGATGATAAAAACAGAAGCATGTTTCCTAGATTTTATTTATCTCTATATGTTAACTAATTATTTGGCTTAATTACAACCTGAGAAGTAACTTCAAAAATTTTGAATTAATGTTTGTTGTTCCATTTGTCTTTTTTTGAAAAATAGGCAATAGTTACATAAGAAGAAATGTGTATTTTCTTGCAAATTAGCAAAGAGCTATTTATAATAGACTAAATAGACTTTCAAGAAGGCTTAAACATATTGTCAAGGTTTTTTTTCTTGTTGTTGTTACATGTGCTTTTTTAACTCAGAAATAATACTAATTATTAAATGAAGTATCCATATAAATAATTTATTAAAATGGGACTGTTACAAAAATAAGTTTATAAAATTGTTATGATAACTTTGAACAATTTTGAAGTAAACAGTAAAAACACTTTAGCTAACTTTTGATTGAAATATGTGGAAAATGCAGAATAAAATTTAGGCTTGCTTATCTATACAAATGGAAATGAGAATTTCCATGAATATAAAAAGTAGAATATAAAAATACAAACATACTCTTATTTGGAGTAGAAATTAATTTCTGTCGACAACTTTATGTTTCAAATATAATTTCTTTGAGGAACATATTTTTTTTCTGAGCAAATTTTCAATACTCTTGGAATAAAATAAACAAAATATTCACAAAACAATCCGAATAAAATCAACATCATTTGAAATGTTATTTTTCTTTTTTGAAAAAACCAAATTGTTCATTGCCTTTCTGTGGCAATTGGGAGTGATCTCTCTGTTTACTCTAGTAACAACTAAGAGATCTTCTTTAATGTGTGATATTTGCATGGATTTACTACCTACTGCTCATCTTGGCATCAAAATTCCAACACTTTTATTTTGAAATAAAAGCCTCAATATTCATAATGACATATAAAAGTAACTGGAAGTTCATTTTGTTTTACTTTTAAAGCGAACATCAAAAACAAGGAGAACAAAAAGGAACTGTGGCCATAAAAAATGGCTTATAAACTGTTTTTCTATTAATTTCTTTTTTTTTTTTTTTTTTTAAGATTTTATTTTATTTATACATACAAGCTGGGGTACAGGCCAGAGGCGCGGGGTGGCGAGAGAATTCACCAGAGACAGAGTGGGGAGCAGAACAGGCAGATCAGAAGTACACTGCTGAGGGGAGCAGTGGGTGAGGCACCATGTGGGATTCTCCCTGGCCGGGCGTCGAACTCGCGTCGCCGCTGCCGACAGCTCCACAGCACAGCGCTTAACCGCTGCGCCACCGGGGAGGCCCTGTTTTTCTATTAATTTCTATGTGTGCTGAAATTTTATTTATTTTTCAGTTTTATTTTTTTAAAGATTTATTTATTTATGCATACGAGCTGGGGTACAGGCCAGAGGCGTGGGGTGGCGAGAGGGTTCACCAGAGACAGAGTGGGGAGCAGCACAGGCAGATCAACAGAAACACACTGCTAAGGGGAGCAGTGGGCAAGGCAGGTGAGGTCTGCTGCGCCATGAGGGAATCTCCCAGGTCGGGCGTAGAACTTTTGTCGCCACTGCCATTGGCTCCACAGTGCAGCGCTTAACAGCTGCGCCACAGGGGAGGCCCTGTGCTGAAATTTTATAAGAATTAAAATATATGTAACTATGATTCTGATATTAAATTCTCACTTGCTCTTCTCCAGAGAATTGGGGAGTAGTTTTTGTCTGTCTTCTTAGTGAATTGTATTCATTCTAGTCAGGAGTCTTTCTGCTTTTTATTTAGCATTGTTCAAGCTTTCTGCCTTACTTTTTCCAGGTTCCAGGGTTTTTTATGGTTCTTCTATTTAGTATTTATTTGCTCACTACTTTCAAATTTAATATATTTAAGTTATTTGCATTTAAATTGCACTAAATATATTTCTAACAATTCTTCTTGATCTGTACTCTTAGGTAGCCGGTGCACTCTGGCGATATGCATACCAATCCAGTAAGTCAATCATTGTGGGACTGATTCTCTGGTTTATCTTAATTTTTTCACCTTCCTGTATCTGAGCCATTTGCTAGCCTCTTATGAGTGTGGCAAGAATACTAGTTGACTTACAAGAACGATCTCAAATACATTTCAAATGACTCTGTCACCAGACCTTAGTGCCCTCTATTGGTGAATGTATTTGGAAAGGGAGAAATTTAACTACAATAACTTCAGAAATTATGGACCATTGTTTTCACACAGACATACTACATTAATTGCAGAATTTTTTTCTAGTTATTTCAATTTTAGCTTACATTTTTGTTCAATAAGAAATACGTGGGGCCTCCCTGGTGGTGCAGTGGTTAAGCGCTGGGCTGTGGAGCTGTTGGCAGCAGCGATGCAAGTTCGACACCCGGCCAGGGAGAATCCCACATGGTGCGGCAGACCTCTCCTGCCTCGCCCGCTGCTCCCCTCAGCAGTGTATTTCTGTTCTGCCTGTTCTGCTCCCCGCTCTGTCTCTGTCTCTGGTGAACTCTCTCACCGCCCCACGCCTCTGATCTGTACCCCAGCTTATATGTATAAATAAATAAATCTTTAAAAAAAAAAAAGAAATATGTTACTCTAATAAATATTCTTTCCAGTCAGAATGAAGACATAGTTCGGAAATGTCAGCTTTTTGAATAGGTTTAGAGGAGAGTTAGGACTAGCAACAGAACTTTTAAATACCTGTCATAGATTGTGACAGCTTAAAGTTAATTTACTTCTCACTGCAAAATAAAATCTGAAATTCACTTGCACATTTTGCAATAGCTTGAATAAGGACACAAATTACAATATCCTTCCTCTGGAAAGCAAAGGAAGAGCTCTAACACATATAATTAATCTGCTTATTTATGTTTTCTTCCTTGGTTAAAGAAAACAAAAAATATATAGTTCATAATTTATAGTTAGCATGCATGAATCCTTCAGTACTTTAATGGGAACATATAGTGTATTTATTGGGTCAGTAATAGTAGCACTTTTAAAGTTGACTAGTGTTTCACAACAAAAATGAATATCTTTTAAAAACAGAGGAAAACAACATAATGTCTCCTCTTATATTTAATATTATAATATGTTCAATTGTCTTCTAAAATGATGTTGTCTGATATAGGAAATATATTATTACAATTTATTTTTCAAATCTCAAATGTCTTCCAAAAAGTGTGGTAGAAAGAAAAGATTAATCAAAGACTTTGTCTTTCAGAAATTTTCATTCTTATTTGAATGTTTCAACCCAGGTTGACTGTCACAATAGCTATGATTGAGTCTATGAATAACTTGCAGAATATATTTTATTTATTTTAAACTTCCAACAGTAAATGTGTTGGCTCTCATCATTTCTTTTTTAATAAATGATGTTGCTATGCACATAGATCATCTGAATGTCTTCTTTGGAAAAGTCTTTATGTCTTTGCTCAGTTTTTGTTTGGGCTTTTCTGTTTCTGTGTTATTGAGGTGTATGAGTTTTTTTTTGTTTGTTTGTTTTATGTATTTTGAAATGTAATCCCATGTCAAAAGTGTGATACACAAATAACTTCTCCCAGTCTACAGATTACCTTTCTGCTTTTAGGGTAGTCACTTTTGCTGTTCAAAATCTTTTTATCAATACTTTGGTGTAGTCCCATTTGTTAATTTTTGTTTGTGTTTCCCTTGCTGTTATGTGTGCCCCCAAATTAATCTCTACATCTCTGTGATTACTGCCCAGGAGTATATCACCTATGTTTTCTTTTATATATTTTATGGGTTCAGGTTTATATCCAAGTCATTAGTACACTGTGGTTTACATTTTTTATGTATGGAGTTAAATAATGGTCTGATTTCTTTTTTTTTTTTTTAATATGTGCCTGACCAAGTTTTCCAACCATTTGTTAAAGTGAAATATCTTCCTCCATTGTTTGACCATGAGTCCTTTGCCAAAGATCAAATGTTCCTATCTGTGGGGGTTTATTTCAGAGCTCTCTAATCCATTGGTCTTTGTTTTTGTTTTAGTTCCTGCAACAAAATGCTTTATTGTGAATAGTGTAGTTTGAAGTCAGGTATTGTGACTGCCATTTCTCTTAAGATTGTTTTGGCTCTTTGGGACATTTTGTCATTTTGAAAAATATCATTGAGCTATTGATATTGAATCTCCAATTTCCTAGGTAATGTGGTCATTTTAACAAAGTTTATTTTCCCAATCTCTGAACACAGGATATTTTTTCCATTTTTTGTGTCTTATTTCCTTTTAGTGTTTTATAGTTTTCAGTATAGGTTCTTCACCTTCTTGTTAAGTTTACTCCCAGGTATTTCCTCATTTGGGGTGTTATTATAAATGGGATTATTTTTTTGAATTTCTTTCCTCTAATTCATTGTTTACATATAGAAAGGGATAGTTTTTTTTTTTAATGCATACTTGCTGGGGTACAGGCCAGAGGTGTGGGGCAGTGAGAGGGTTCAGCAGAGACATAGTGGGGAGCAGAACAGGCAGATCAATGGAAACACACTGCTGAGGGAAGCAGTGGGTGAGGCAGGAGAGGTCTGCGCTGCGCCATGTGGGAATCTCCCCCGCAGGTTGTGAAACTCCTGTTGCAGCTGCTCCAACAGCTCCATAGCGCAGAGCTTAACCGCTGCACCACAAGGGAGGCCCATAAAGGGATAGATTTTTGAGTATTGATTTTATATCCAGTCACTTATTCATCAATTATTTCTAGTAGTTTTTTGATAGTCTTTTGGATTTTCTATGTATATGATCATGTTATCAATAAATAGTTTCATTATTGTATTCTGATTTGGGTTCTTGTTTGTACTTCTGATTTTATATTGCTATATATCACCTCGGTCAAGGTTTTGTGTTCTTTTTCTTTTTTTCATGTAGCTGAACTCTTTTCTACATTTCTTTTAGGATAGTCTGGTGGTGGTAAACTTCACTAACTTTTGTTTGTCTGGGGAAACCTTTATTTGTCTATCATATTTGGTAGATAATTTTGCAGGATAAAGTATTTTCTAAATTGCAATAATTATGTATTTCATAAGGTGTTTTTTGTTTCCTATTGCTTTTGATATAGCTTTATTTTTTGTTTGTTTTACTGTACAAAATCTCATTAGAACAGAAAATATTTAATGAATGTTACACAGAATGACCTAAATGGATAGAATATATCCCCTAAAGCAACATAACAGCAGGAGGTAATTAGAGCACCCCATGACATTTATTACTTATAATATTCTATTGACATTTGAGGTTGATAGGTAGCATTTAAAGTTTTCTATTGTTGGCTTAGGAATGCAGCTTTATGGACCATACCTAAGAAAACAGGTTCAGCAGATAATTGAGCATGATATGTTTTTTCAGGTTTCAGTAGGATATGACGTTATCAAATTCATATAACCATCTAATGAGTTATGAAGAACAAAATGTTCAGCAAATACTATCATGTGATGTGAGTAAATATCTAAAAAAAATTAAAAGCCATGATAGAAATTAAGTAAAATCTCACTCTCATTGTATGAATGTTTTATACAGATGTTTCCAGAAATAAACAAATAGTTACAAGTATTAAATCAGCAACACGAAAGCATAAAGAAGATATTTTTCAGGAATATCTTAATAATCATGAAAGGAAGAAGACTAAAAGCAAATAAAAACAAATGAGTTTTCCCAGTTGTGTGTGTATGAAGAGAATAATAAAATTAATATAAAATGTGAAAAGAACAGAAGAAACAAAACACATAGTCATTCTGTCATTCCCTGCCTTATTTCATATGGAAATATTTGAAATATTTTTTTTGGTATCTCCATGAAAACAAAGGTCAAATTAAGATTTTATTAAATATAGAATTAATGAATTTCACTAAAGACAAAGTTGAACTCATGTTTTCCCCTCAAATATTATATTTAAAAATTAAAGGCCCAATTCTAAAATCTTACGTAATGGATAAATATTTTCCGTATTAGAATATTCAAAGAGGATACAGTACCTTGATGATTTTCTATTTTATTTCTTAAAGTTAATGTTCAGTAGTAAGTAAATTCTAAATTATCTTTTTTTTTTTTATAGGAGCATAATATTCTACATAACTGACATAAGTTTATTTTCTTTTTCTTATTATCTTCAAAGATTTTTTTTTTAGGAGAGTTACAATTTTATTAAAATTATTTTATTGTGGTTTGAACTATGTCCTTCCAGCAAGGTTTACTAAAGTTGAGAAAGCTAGGATTTGGAGGCTAAGACAGCTTCCCTTTAAAGGAGTTTCAATATACACTTACATTATAAATCTAACAAGATTTGTTAATTCTGAAAATGTCTTTTTTTTTATTATTACTATTGTATTTATGTCTTTTACATTTTGTATTCCCCTTGGGTAGCCCACCACCAATTCACCCGTGATCCATCTCCATGGTCCCTTGTGTTCTTTTCTATTCCCTTTTGTGCCCTTATCCTCCCCTCCCCCCGCCCCCCCCCTACTGAGTGTCTCTCTCTTATTTGGTTTCCCTATAGTCCTGTTATAAGTGAAACCATTCAATATTTTTCTCTTTCTTTCTGGCTTATTTCGCTGAGTATGATTCCCTCTAATTCCATCCATGTCGCTGCGAATTGCATGTGTTTATCTTCTTTGAATGCTGAATAGTATTCCATTGTGTATATGTACCACATCTTCTTGATCCAATCATCTATTTTTGGACATCTGGGTTGCTTCCATACCTTTGTTATTGTGAATAGTGCCGCAAATGTCTTCATTTTTAAAGATAACAAGTCACTTGCTTTAGTGAACACAAATGGATGATAAACAGATAAATATTATAAGACTCTGAATTTACTTATTATCATTGATTGAAAATGGATTCTGATTAATATAGAAAAGATAGAATAAAATGAACAAAGGAAAGTTGGAGATAGCCCAATACAGACACTAAAGGAATTTAAGATAATATTCAATTAAAGAAAGTAATTTTATATGAATTTATTTTTTTATTTTTTTTAAAGATTTATTAATTTATACATACAAGCTGGGGTACAGGCCAGAGGCGTGGGGTGGCGAGAGGGTTCACCAGAGACAGAGTGGGGAGCAGAACAGGCAGATCAGAAATACACTGCTGAGGGGAGCAGCAGGCGAGGCAGGAGAGGTCTGCTGCATCATGTGGGATTCTCCCCGGCTGGGCATCGAACTCGCATTTGCGCGCTGCCGACAGCTCCACAGCACAGCGCTCAACCGCTGCGCCACCAGGGAGGCCCAATTTTTATATGAATTTAATCCACATTTCAGTTATAGTTAATTAGTATTGAAAATATTGAAGGAAAAATGTTAGGATTAGTTAAGAACTTCTAATTTCTGTTTTTCATTTCCAAAATAAGATATTTGTCTTGTCCAAATTAGAAAAAAATGTATACACATTGTGTATAGTTTTGTTTTCATCTGCATAAGATTTATCCGTTTACATTGTATATTGAAAATATAATATTTGAAATAATATTAAATATTTCATCTCTTAAAGGCATGACATATTAAATTGTTTATGGTATATATAAATGTCTGACGACTTTAATTTCTGAATTAAATTCAGAGTAAAATGTAATTTCAAATTGTGACACTAAAGAGATGAGTAGTGTGTAAAAGAAATATGCCCACAGAAAAACAATGACTGTAAAAAATTAAATTGTGTCAACTCTCTCTAATTCATTCATAAGTTTCTGATGTAATACAGTGACAATTTCAGTGTTTGATTTGTTGTTGTTTAAATTAATCGATTAATTAATTTTAACTGGGGTATTATCATTAGAAATTACTACCATAGTGCATCTACCACCATTTTTTTTTTCATGTGACTTTCGAGTCAGGTGTAGGGGATGGGATAACATCAAAAGAGTAAATACTTCAGATGTGTTTAGGGTTAAAGTTCTTTAAAAGTTTGTGTCACACATTCATAGAAAACCACTGAGTCTCTCACTAGCTTACTATATATATATTTCTATGAAATGATTACAGTGGTCAACATTGAGATCGTACTGACTTAAAAAGCCCCTAATCTGTAGTATCCGGTGTGCTGAATATGAATATAACCCTGAAAAGTTTTTATTAGCTCTCATTTTGAAGATATTTCATATAATTAATTTTATATGTTTCACCATGTAAATTTATCAAGGATGCAACATCCTAAATCAGCCTAGAATGATGTAATATTGCATCACATTGCATAATACCATCATGCACACATCATCCAGAGTTGATCACATCATTTTCTGATGCAATGAAATACCACTGCCAGGCGGCTGCTGAAGTAAGCTGACATCAGCAATGCACTCTAGAAAGCCCTGTCAGAAAGGTTGAGCACTGAAAATATTTCAGACTTTGTGTGAGACTGTTTAAGCTACTGTTCCATAGACTGTTATTATTTTATCCATTTAGGCACAATAAAGAACAGTCATGCCTTGAAAGTATGTTAATAGAGTGTACATACTTTCTGCTCTATTTGTGGGGAAGTGATATTTGCCAACCAGAAGAAAAATATCACTTCTCAAGTGAAGAAGGCTTATCATCTTTACTTCGGATGCAAGGTTGGTGACCAAGACAAGCCTTGGGCCCCACATATATGCTGTGTCACATGTACAACACAGCTTTCATAGTGGTGAAATGGCAAAAGACCATCAATGCCATTTGCAGTCACCATGGTGTGGAGAGAGCCAAGCAACCACCTTAAAGTCTTACTTCTGCTTGGTTCCTCCTGTTTCTGGTGGAATAACAAAGCAAAACAAGTCAAGAATAGTCTACCCAAACATTCTGTCTGCATTGAGACCAGTTTCACATGTTGAAAGACTTCCTATTCCAGAAATCCAGCAGAATATTCTCTTGATTCATCTGATGAGGACAAGTGTGAGCCAACCTGTTCTTCTCCTGTTCCATCAGCATGCAGTGATCCAGATTTTCACTGTGGTGCCTCATCAACCCCACATAGTCTAACACAAGAAGAACAACATGACCTGGTTCGTGATTTGGACTTATCCAAGAACAAGGCAGAATTGCTAGGATCAAGACTCCAACAATGGAATCTTCTAGAAGAAGATGTCACAAGATATTGAAAAGTGCCACCAGCAGTTGGAGCCTTTCTTCAGAAAGTAAAGTACTCTGGTATTCTGTTCTGATATTGAGGGCCTCATGAATGTTTTAGAAATCACTCATGACCCACAAGAATGGAGACTATTTCTAGACTTTTCAAAACTGAGTCTTAAGGCTGTGCCTTCCTTCACATAATGGAAACCATCTTTCATTTATTCTAATAGTGCATGCTGTCCACATGAAAGAGATATACAATAACTTAAAGCAGCTACTGAATTCCATTGAGTATAACAAGTGCAGCTGGCACATCTGTGTTGATTTGAAGCTAGTTGCCCTTTTAATAGGATTGCATCAGGGATATACAAAATACATGTGTTTCTTACTTGAGGGGGATAGCCGAGCAAGTGAATGCACTACTTGCAAAGAATAGACTCACAGACAAAATGTAGTAGTTGGAGAGAAGAATATCCACCACCCAGCTCTGGTCAAGGCTCACAAAATCCTTTATACCACCCCTTCACATTAACTAGGTTTGATGACAAATTTCGTGAAAGCCATGGACTGGACCTTGCCAGCTTTCCGATACTTGCAAGAAAAATTTCCTCGACTCAGCAAAGCAAATATTAAAGAGGGAGTTTTTGTGGGCCCTCAAATTCAAGAGCTCTTCAAAGATGACCGGTTCAACACCTGGCTGCAGGACGAAGCAAAGTAAGCATGGAATGCTTTTTGTGTAGTGTCTACAATCTTTCTTGGGAATGTTAGGGCAGAAAACTACCAGGAACTGGTGGAAGACATGCTGATGCAGTATCAGAAACTTGGCTGCAATATGTTTCCAAAGATCCACTTCCTTCATTCCCATCTGGATTTCTTCCCTCAAAACTGTGGTATGGTTAGTGATGAACGTGGCGAACATTTTCATCAAGATATTGCATCAGGGCCTCCCCGGTGGCGCAGCGGTTAAGCGCTGCGCTGTGGAGCTGCCGGCAGCGGCGACGCGAGTTCGACGCCCGGCCGGGGAGAATCCCACATGGTGCGGCAGACCTCTTCTGCCTCGCCCGCTGCTCCCCTCAGCAGTGTATTTCTGATCTGCCTGTTCTGCTCCCCACTCTGTCTCTGGTGAACCCTCTCGCCGCCCCTACACCTCTGGTCTGTACCCCAGTTTGTATGTATAAATAAAAAATAAATCTTTAAAAAAAAAAAAAGATATTGCATCAATGGAACAAAGATACCAGGGAAAATGGTCCCCTACAATGCTGGCTGACTACTGCTGGACATTCCCCAGAGATGCTCCTGACAGCTGTACAGGAGACAAGCGAAGGAATCTAAGAAGTAGTCTATGACTTGATTTTTTTACAGGTATTAACTGTAGGCCTATTACTATTGGCATGTATTTCGTGATGTAAATATCCATTTATTGCAGATTACAAAAAAAGCTAGAGCCAAAATTAGAATTTGACTGTCATATTCATGTTAAGCACATAGAAATTGATAGGAAATGACTAATTTTATTTCAGTAACATGACTTTTGTAAAAATTTGTTGACCAGTGTTATCTGCTGGTATTCTAGAGAGAACAATGAACAGTTCTTTGTATACACAAGGTCACAGGTATTATTAATAAGAGTCTGCCTTATTTAACCAGATGGAAAATTAGAATGACTTGTAAGTCAAGACTAAGGAAGATACATATTTACCCTTTAACTTAAATCCACTGTAATATTATTTTGATGAGAAAATAAAACACAAAGAGAAAAGCATACATGTATGTTTAAAAAGCTCCCAACTGCATTTTTAATTTTAGAGAATTTTTCTAAGTTTACAGAAAAATTATGCAGAAAATACAGAGAAATATTATGTTTTTACTGTTCTCTTTCACAGTTACCCCAATTAATAGTATCTTACATTATTTTGGTGCCTTTGTTACATTTGATTTACCAATACTTATTTACTTAAGTCTATAGTTTATATTAGAGTTTTTGGGCAAATGTGTGATTCATATATGTACCAGGTAGTTTCACAACCTGAAATTACTGTATGCACCATCTATTCATTGTCTCATACTCCTCTAAATCACCTGCAATCCCTGTTCTATTTACTGTTTCCATAATTTTGTCTTCTCGAGATTGTTACAGTTGACTCATAGTGTATAGACTTTTCAGATTGACATCTCGCAGCTATACACATTTGCATTTCTTCCATATCATTTCTGTGGTTGGGTAAGTTATTTTTTTATTACTGAATTATGTTCCATTAAATAAGTGAAAATTTTCCTTATCCATATTCCTATTAAAGGACATCTTGATTGATATGAAGTTTGGGCAATTAAGAATAAATATTTATCGACACTCATGCCTATTTATACAAGTCTGTAAGTTTTCAATTCATCTTGAATACACTATGTTTTAATCACATTGTTATTTTTTTTAAAGATTTATTTATTTATGCATACAAGAGCTAGGATATAGGCCAGAGGTGTGTGTGGGGTGGGGTGAGAGGATTCACCAGGGACAGAATGGGGAGCAGAACAAGCAGATCTATTGAAATACACTGCTGAAAGGAGCAGTGGGAGAGACAGGAAAGGTCTGTTGTGCCATGTGGGCTAGCTCCCTGGCTGGGGGTCGAACTTGTGTTGTAGATAATTTCATAGTGCTGAGACTTAACCCCTCGCACCAACGGGGAGGCCCCACATTGTTATTTTATAAATAATGTTGCACAAAGCTGTCAAACTGCTTTCCAAGTTGCTGTACCATTTTATAACTGTGTGGTGATATTGCATTAATATTTTAATTTGCAACCCTAATGATATATAATACTTTGTGGTCCGCTCATGTATTGGTACGTGATTTTGTCACGTGGTCGCTCACGTATTAATACGTGTTCATCTAGTCTCCGGTTTTTCACACCACAGTGGATTTATTTGGAAATATTAGGAGCTATTTCTTTGATTGCACTCAGTCTAGAAGCTTTACACATTGTTTTGGTGAAAGTGTGAAATGTTTTATGAGATATATTATAGTTTTTTTAATATCCGGTAGTTCAGGAATTGTGTGTGATTTATTGAATGCTTATACCATTTGTGCGATGGCACGGAAAATGGCCAGCCCCAAGGGCTGGTAAATTTAAAGGGCACCGGCACACAAAGTGATAATATTGCATATCTTTTCATGTGCATATTGGACATTTTTATGTCTTCTTTAATCTATTTAAAATTTTACATATTTAAAATTTGATTTGTCTCATTTCTAATTGTTGAGTTATAAGAATTCTTTGTCTAGTTTAGCTAGCATGTGTGTTTTACAATATTTTCCACCATCCTGTGGATTGTCTCTTCATCCTCTTAATGAGTTTTCATTTTACAGAGCAGAAGTTTTTAATTTTAATGAAGTATAGTTTATCTATTTTGTCTTTTGTTGATTCTAGTTTTGGTGTTGTATCTTAAGAGTCATCACCAAACCAAAGGCCAACTAGATTTTGTCCTATAATATCTTATATTATGTTCATAGTTTCACATTTTAAATTTAGGTGTATTATTTATTTATTTATTTTTTTATAATATATATTTTTATTGTTTTTTTTTTTTAAGATTTTTTATTTATTTATACATACAAGCTGGTGTACAGGCCAGAGGTGTGGGGCGGCAAGAGGGTTTCACCAGGGACTGAGCCGGCAGCAGAACAGGCAGATCAGAAATACACTGCTGAGGGGAGCAGCGGGTGAGGCAGGAGAGGTCTGCCGCACCATGTGGGATTCTCCCCGGCCGGGCGTCGAACTCGCATCGCTGCTGCCGACAGCTCCACAGCGCAGAGCTTAACCGCTGTGCCACCAGGGAGGCCCCTATTTTTATTGTTATTTATGTCTTTTACATTTTGTATTCCCCTTGGGTAGCCCACCACCAATTCACCTGTGATCCATCTCCATGGTCCCTTGTGTTCTTTTCTATTCCATTTTGTGCCCTGGCCCTCCCCTCCCCCTGCTCACCCCCACCCCCCACCCGCTGAGTGGCTCTCTCCTATTTGGTTTCCCTATAGTTCTGTTATAAGTGAAACCATTCTATGTTTTTCTTTTTCTTTCTGGCTTATTTCACTGACTTTGATCCCCTCTAATTCCATCCATGTAGCTGCAAATTTCATGTGTTTACCTTCTTTGAATGCTGAATAGTATTCCATTGTGTATATGTACCACATCTTCTGGATCCAATCATCTATTTTTGGACATCTGGGTTGCTTCCATACCTTTGCTATTGTGAATAGTGCCACAATGAACATACGGGTGCATGTATCCTTTCGGATTAGTGTTTTTTTGTCCTTTGGGTAGATTCCCAAAAGTGGTATTGCTGGGTCATATGGAAGCTCCATGTTGAGCAGTTTGAGGGATCGCCATACAACTTTCCATAGTGGTTGGACCAGTTCACATTCCCGCCAGCAGTGTAGAAGAGTTCTTTTTTCTCCACATCCTTTCCAGCATTTGTTGTTGCCTGTATTTTTAATGTGGGCCATCCTCACAGGTGAGAGGTGGTATCTCATAGTGATTTTGATTTGCATTTCCTTGATTATAAGTGACGTTGAGCATTTTTTCATATATCTGTTGGTCATTTGCTTTTCTCCTTTGGAGAAGTGCCTTTTGAGCTCTTCTGCCTATTTTTTGACAGGGCTAGTGGCTTTGTTTTTGTTGAGTTGTGTGAATTCCTTGTAAATTTTTGTTATCAGTCCTTTATCAGATGTATTGTGTGTAAAGATCTTTTCCCAGTTGGTAGGGTGTCTGTTAGTTTTGGTTAATGTCTCTTTTGCTGTACAGAATCTTTTTATTTTGATATAATCCCATCTGTTTATCTTGTCTTTCACTTCCTTCACTTTGAGGGATGTGTCTTTCAAGATTTTGCTGAGATGTATGTCATGTAGAGTTTTGCCTATATTTTTTTCTATACATTCTATGGCTTCACGTCTTACATCCAGGTCTTTTATCCATTTTGAGTTGACTTTTGTGCAGGGTGTGAGGTAGTAGTCTAGCTTCATTTTTTTGCATGTGGCTGTCCAGTTTTCCCGGCACCATTTTTTGAATAGACCGTCTTTGTTCCACTGCATTTTCTTTGCTCCTTTGTCAAAGATTAGATGCTCATAGATACGTGGCTTTAATTCTGGGTATTCTATTCGGTTCCATTGGTCTTTCTGTCTGTTTTTGTTCCAGTACCATGCTGTTTTAATTATTATGGCTTTGTAGTATTTATTTTGAGGGGTGTGTGTGTGTGTGTGTGTGTGTGTGTGTCTGTGTGTTTGCAAAGACTGTAGGTCTTAATCCATATTCATTTTTTTTCACATTTTTTCTAATTCTTCCACCATATTTATTGACAAGTGAATCCTTTTTCCACTGAATTGCCTTTTCTTCTTTATCAAAGATAAGTTGGCTATGTATTTGTGAATCTATAATTGGACTTTCTATTGTTTCACTGATATACTTGTCTTTTTGACAATGCCACATTGTCTTGATCATTATAGATTCATAGTGAATTTTGAAGTCAGTATTAATAATCCTTTTTTTTTTGAGTGCAGTATTGTCTATTCTAATTCTTGTTTTTCCATATAAAAGAAAATAACGTGCTGAAATTTTGATTGGGATGGTGTTAAATGCGTGGATCAAGCTGGGAAGAATTGATATCTTAATTATATTGATTCCTCCCATCCATGCACATGAAACATTTCACCATTTAGATCTTTGATTTCTTGAATCATCATTTTTTAATCATACCTTAATGTAATGTGATATATGTCTGAAGAGGGAGGATCCTATATTTATGAATTATATACAGTGTTGTAATTGATAATTGATAATTTAATAAAGTCATTAAAAATATTTCTTAATGTATATCTTGTGCATATTTACATGAATGTGAGACCATTTTTTGTAGTCATGTAAATTGTGTTATATTTTTAATTACAAAAATTCCACGAGTCATTGATATCATATTAAAATGCTATTAATATTTTCATATCAACCTAGTATCTCATAAATTTTCTATGATACTTTAATAATTTCAGGGGTTTTGTTAATTCTTTGAGTAAAAATACATTTCAATAGTACTTTTACGTTCAAATTTCTATGAATTTGTTATTTCCGTCTCCATCAGCTACATTTTACAGGATTTTTTTTTTTTTGCTAAATGAAATAAATGATGTACACGACTGAAAAATAACTTTTCCCATTATTACATTTTCATAACTTTCTGTCATTTTACCGTAGTAGATTTAGGTAATGTAGTGATACATTGATCATCTATTCTCTGACCCTTTAGAGATAGATATCATTAATTAACTCACAATTTCACAGATGAACTGAATTAACTACTAGGTATTCCTTAGGACTAGCTTACTTTTCACATTAGAACACTTTGTACTTTTACCCTCTCACTTGCTTTCTGATTCACAGTCATACAAATACTCCTTTTTTTGGGCCACCAATACCCCCTTAGTAATTTGGACATTGATTTGGCCTATTTTACTCAGCTTTGTGTTTAATGCATTATTCTGAATGAAACCAGTTTTGTATAAACCAAAAAAGTCACACATGTTTTAGCATGTGAATTTCAGAAAATAGTCCATATTTGTTGCCAAAAAAAAAGTGTATTAGTTTTGGATCAAGTGTACACTTGTTATTCCACATAAGATTCCTAAAACTATGCCCATTTAAAAAGTGGGAAAATTCATCTTTCAAAATCAAGAAGACTATTTGACAGTGTCTGAGTTCTCATTCTGTGGCCAGTTTTTTCAGCTCTGCTATGTACTATATGCTTTGGTTAGCTGCTCTTTCCAAACAACAGCCACACAAGAGTAATTCCTAATCATCTTGAGAATCCTAAAATGACAGATTTAAAGAACTGGTTATAGCAGTGCCATCAGTCTTGTATATCATATAATGATGGTGTTGAATCAAAGCTGTTCTCATAGTTTAAGACACTTGAATAATTGTATCATGATAACTTAAGGTACAGAGAGAGAGAGAGAGGTGTGTGTGTGTGTGTGTGTGTGTGTGTGTGTGTGTGTGTGAAGAGAGAGAGAGAGAGAAGGGCAACTATGAAAACATAGTCTTCACATTAAATTTTCACGGAACTGAATATGTGTCAAAATCAATAAACATAAGAAGTATATATTTATATTTATGTAAATGTAACTATATAATGTGTATATATTGAGTCAACTTAAAATTAAATTATGAAAGAATGATTTCTAAAAGACTATTTATAGCTTGGTTTATAACCTAAAAACATTCATGTTATCCCATAATTTAAAAAAAAAATGTGACTTAGCATAGTTCTACATTGATCAGCTTTCATTAAATAAACAATGCAAAACATTTTTAGATATCACAGGTACTAAAAGTTCCTATTTGCATAGATAAATTTGTATTTTATTTACTCATGGCAATGCTACTGTTTTGTTCAATTTTCCAATTATCTTACACATTTAATATTATTAAAGAGATTAATAAACTTCTAATAAAAAATGTACAAAATTCCACACAAATAAACTCCCACATTAATGCTAGAAAGTGATGAATTATTTCAAAGAAAACTTAAAGGAATTGATAATTGATATTTTAATTCTTTGTAAGCAAGCTACATATTTTAAATTGCTGATACATCCTTATTTGTTGAATTCCTCAATCTCAATCGAGTCAAGGAATAGTGAATATATAATAAAGCTTGATAAATTAAAACATGCATAGAGTTTTATTTTCAAGAGGAGATAAAAGAATGAATCTTGAGAAATTTTATCACTATATATGCTGTAAACAATGTATCTAACAATTATGATAAATAAGCTGTATAACCAGTTACACACTTGTCTGATTTTTTGCAATTAACCCCTCAAGTTACTTTGTAAGGATTGCCTTTCTATTATAAAAGAGAAACAAGTACCTGAAAGGTAAACTCAGTTTACCTAATTCCTAAAGTTAGTGAGAGATAAATGAACTGAATCGTGTTATTTGACTCTAATTTCTAGGTGATTTTCACAATGTAATTATAACAAAAACATTTGAATATTCATAATAATAAAATAATGCAGTTGGATAGTTCCTAAACAGCAACAATATTTTCTTTATGTTTAAGTTAATTTTCTTTCAACTTAGAGGTCAAAAGTAACACACGACATGGTTAGGTCACCAGAATTCTGGCAAATAGGCAATTGAATCTAAACTGTAGTAACTATGCTCATTGCTGGAGCTGAAAAATAAGTTCTCTATAAATTTTATCAACACTGAAGCATGTAAAATTCTTTCATCATTAATGTGAAACATACGTTCTGCTGTTCAAGATTCAGGATACAATTGAGGTTTCAGGTAAATTTAGTAATGTTCCTGAGATAGCTTTCATATTTCTTTAGCTCAAGAAGTTAATATGTAATAACCTGAAAATTATTTTTAACTGCCCTTTACTGTAATTTCCTTAATGACAAAAGTGACTTATTAACTTTTTTATTTTTATCTTAAAAAGTCCATATAATTCTATGCACAATATATATTTAAAATATTATGGAAAATTACCAAACACTTTTTTGGGGGATTTCTTATTTAAATGCATCTACTTCCTTTTCAATAAACAAACATTTCAATTTTCACTTTTAAATTATCTATCTTTGACTTTTATTTTGATTAGTTTTATTTCCATGAATTTATTTCAAGAAAGTTACTAAATAATACAGTTTTATTTATGTGCTCCTTCTTAGTACATAATATATGATTTTATCATATGCTAATATAGTCTATCTAAGCTCCAAACTCTGTGAGCCAATAAATAATCTTCTTAGCAGTTTTTTTTCCCCAATAAAATGTAGAATAGATCTAATTGTATTCAGGTATTTTAAAGAAATGAAATATTTCAGAATATGTCACTTTTTTTGTCTCAGTCATCAAACATACTGTGAAAAAATCTTTTAAGACTTTCAGGCAGCTCGTCCCTGTTATTGTGTGTGTTTGTGCATGTGAATGTAAAGCAAATCTCTTCTCCCAAAGGAAAATAGATTGTTATGTTGATAAAAATATCAAAGGTATAAAAAATTTGAAAACATTTGACAAATCATCCTCTGTTTCATTTCTTTGGTATATTGCCAATGTATCTAAATGACTTCATTGACAAGACCAAAAGTTAAACTTTTTTGTCCATCTATGAAGATACCTATCATCTATCATCTATCTATCCTACCCATTCAGCTATATGTCATCTATCTATCTATCTATCTATCTATCTATCTATCTATCATCTATCTATCTATCTATCTATATCTGGTTATTATCAGAAATATTTTAACTATCTTAAGCTCAAAATGCTTAAGAAAGATAGTAAAAATAGAATTGAATGAAATTCAAATAGTCATTTTCTAATATAAATAATTTGCTGTCAGAATGATTAATCTGTCAACCAAAGAAAAGATTGACAGTTTAAAGAATTAAACATAATTTTAATTTTTAAATTAGTCTTTCTATTATTCAAAAAATCAGCATAATAATATCGTGCAAATTTTACCTAATACTAAAGTTGCAGATTTATGCTGCAATATATAATCTAAATAATTCATACTTTATGAGCCTTGCAGTTAATAAAAAGAAGCCATTGATTTATTTTCCATATTGTTAAAGAGGTCAATTCATGTCTTAAAACCTCAAATGCCATACCAGTTCCATAGAAGCTCTGAATTAATTTAAAAAAAAGTGTATGGGGCCTCCCCGGTGGCACAGCGGTTAAGCGCTGTGCTGTGGAGCTGTCGGCAGCAGTGATGCAAGTTTGACGCCCGGCCAGGGAGAATCCCACATGGCGCAGCAGACCTCTCCTGCCTCGCCCACTGCTCCCCTCAGTAGTGTATTTCTGATCTGCCTGTTCTGCTCCCCGCTCTGTCCCTGGTGAACCCTCTCGCCGCCTCACACCTCTGGCCTGTACCCCAGCTTGTATGTATAAATAAATAAATCTTTTAAAAATAAATAAATAAATAAATAAATAAATAAAAGTGTATGATACCAAAGGGCAAACTTGTCAAACATATAAGGTCCAGATGTCTATTGTATTATTTCATTTGAGGAAAAAAACTTGTTCTTCCTTTTTAAATTTTTTCCAAAATTCCAGATATATTAGCAAGTTGTTATTCAGTTGAAATTTGCCTTTTAGGCTTAGCATCTGCGCTAACCAAATAGAGATTATTGTTGATAAATTTAAGTGTTGGTTTAGGGAAGAATTGTATTTTTGAAAACCTCCTGAACATTGGAGAACAATACAAAATGAATGGTTAAAATTTGATTGAGCAATAACCTTTTGAATTCAATCATTTTGTACCAAAAACATGAGCATCAACTCAAAATTAGGCATCACGCTTCAGAAAAAAATTCACTTAAAAAATGACCTGAAGGGGCCTCCCTGGTGGCGCAGCAGTTAAGCGCTGCGCTGTGGAGCTGTCAGCAGTGGCGAAGCGAGAGTTCGACGCCCAGCCAGGGAGATTCCCACATGGCATGGCAGACCTCTCCTGCCTCTCCTGCTGCTCACCTCAGCAGTGTATTTCCATCCCATCTACCTGTTCTGCTCCCCACTCTGTCTCTGGTGAACCCTCTCGCCGCCCCATGCCTCTGGCCTGTACCCCAGCTTGTATGCATAAATAAATAAATCTTAAAAAAAATTCATGAACAACAAAGTAATAAGCTTTGAAAAAAAAATGACCTGAAGGAATTTCCCTACTTCACATCAAAATTTAAGTTTTTTATCTTCATGTAATGTTATAAAATTTTAATTGAGAAAAATATGGAGAAAATTTTCTCCCAAGCAAGTAGAAATAATAACAATTACTTTAATAAAAGGTAAAAATGTGTCATAAACAAATGTCAACTATTTTTGGAGAAATGAGTTGCTAACCATCCTTGACATATGGAGATAATAAATAGTACGCAGATTATTTTTTAATACATAGCTTTTTTTTAAGGCAAATACCAAGTTGTATTAAATAAAACAAAACTTGTTCAGTTTTCTATGATTTTTATGTATATTCACAAGTACTGTATCACTGTGTAATGTACATTGTACAATGTAATTATCTGTATAATGAATATATGAGTTTGTAAGTAATATAAATGCATAGTATAATAATTACATGGGTTGAGATCAAAGAGGGTTACTTTCAAAGAGTTCTTTACATATTTTGTTCTTCATTTGTTCTTTTAAAAATTATCATTTTTTGAAGAGCAACTTTTGTCACATCAGCACCAGAAACATGACCAAAAATCAATAAATTCATATTCTCTATTATTTTCTTTCAGAATAGTACTTAGGTAAAAATGCCAGAGATTATTGGCCTTTATCATTTTTCTCCTCAACCTATTTATTAAATATTGTTGAAATGTTTAAAAGTTATGATTAAGATAACTTGCCATAAGAGTTAAGTCCTCAAATACAACACTGAAGCAAATGTCATGGAGTTTTGTTTGTTTGTTTTCCTATGCTTTCTTTTATGTTTTTCATGGTTTCAGGTCTTACATCTTAGTATTTTATCCATTTGCACTCTACAGAAAACCAAATGACTAGAATAAAAATGTTAGTTGATATGGGTAAAGATGACTTTGACAATTGACTGTATCACTAAATTTCAAAAAAATAAAGTATAAAATGTTGGTTAACGGAAATTTCTGAACAGTAAATTACATAGTTATATACTCACAGAATCATTGAATATTGGCATGAGAGAGACATCTGAAATTGTGTCTCTTCACAGATTAAGGAAGTATCAATATATGTACACTAAACTTTGTTGATAGATTTGATGCATTTTAAACTTTATAAGCAAACTATTTAGATTATTTTTCATAGTTAAGGGCAAAAGAATAAAAAATCCTAGTGGCTATTTTTTTAAGACTTATTTTTATGCATACAAGAACTGGGATGTAGGCCAGAGGTACAGGGGGTGAAAGGATTCACCAGAGAGAGTGTGGAGCCAAACAGGCACATCTACTGAAATACACTGCTCAGGGGAGCAGCAGGACAGACAGATCTACTGCTCCTTGTGGGTTAGCTCCTTGGCCAGGGATGGAACTCATGCTGCAGTTCCTGTTCATAGCTTGATAGTACTGCACCACCAAGGAGGCCCTCCTAGTGGTTATTCTTGAAGAAAATCTTTTAAATTTAGGGTTATTTCATTTTATAAAATTAAAGTTGGGGACGAAGAACCCAGGTAAAATAACCACTTTTTACTGAAATTAGACCATAAGAAAAAAACTATTTTCAGACTATTTTCTGTGAATGTAGTTTTTATTATTTTGAGAACAACATGTAATTACATATTTAAGGGAAAATTATAATGATAAAAGAAATGACATAAAAATTGAGGATGAAAAATATGTAATCCAGAAAGTATGTTCAAACAATATTGAATAGAATATGGGTAATATATACTCAAATATTCTCCAAGTATCGACTAAAAAGGTATTGGAGAAAGCTTTCTAATTTCCTCAAATACAAAACCAAATAATTCATAATTGACTTTTAAAAATAGCAAAAGACAACCAGCGAAAGCAATATGTAAAAAGTCGATATAGGGCCTCCCTGGTGGTGCAGAGTTAAGTGCTGCGCTGTGGAGCTGTCAGCAGCAGCAATGTGAATTCACCGCCCAGCAGGAGAGATTCCCACATGGTGCGGCAGACCTCTCCTGCCTTGCCCACTGCTCCCCTCAGCAGTGTATTTCCATTGATCTGCCTGTTCTGCTCCCCACTGTCTCTGGTGAACCCTCTCACCAACCCACGCCTCTGGCCTGTACCCCAACTTGTATGCATAAATAAAAGTAAATCTTTTAAAAAAAGTGGATATAGCTGTAGATTTATAAATACAATTGTCACATTCTCTAAAACTCTGTAACAGAAATTTTATTTCATCACATGCCTTTTCTAAGTAAATGACAATACTTATGGAAAATTTTAAGCTTTCCTCTTAGTTATGTATCCTAAAAATATTCATAGCCTAAAGATTTAGTCTCTTATTTTCTGTAAACATTATGTTGTACTTGGTACATTCCGTCCTCTGTTTTTAAGTGAAAATCTGTGAACACGTGTCCTAAAGCATGAACTCATTTATGTTGCTATTAAAAATAGAACATCCTATTCCTATTGCTGAAAGCAGAAAACAAAGATCTGTGCTCAAATTTTTGAATCAAAATGATTATAACTACTGTGTCACAGTTTGCCCTTATATAAGATTTCAACCAAATTCAATTACACAGTGTGCTCTTGCTGCCATGGGATGAATGGCAGGACTAAGAAGAATGAACACAACTGTTGCAATTGATTTATCCCAACATACCCACAGTTTGATTAAAGTGTCTAGGAGCAAAATGAAGAATAGTATTCATCTCAAACTATTGGTCAATAACTGGAAATTATATTAAATTACATGCATAAATTACATGCATTGAATTGACTGATTTTTTTATTTTTTTGATATTGTGAGAATACTAAATAAATTATATATAAACATATATAATGCATATGTACACATATAATGTTTTATATATACTATATAAAATATGTGCATAATATATATACATACATACTATATGAAAAGGAGACCAAGGATAAGAGAATTTGTACATAGTATTTAACTTAAACATTGCTACCAAGGGACTCGGTCAGCATCTGACTTCTTTCTCATGCTTCTGAAATCTTCTGTACTTCTAACAGTTACGGTCTCAATTCTTCAATTCTTTCTGAAATAGATCAGAAAGACTCACATTCTCTTTATTCTGACTCTCTTCTCAACCCCAAAGATTGTGCATTTATGGCCATAAAACAACATGTATTTATGTGTGTTTGTAAGGTGCATTTGTAAGGGATTTTTTATATTTTTTATGGGCAACCTTATGTGTGAAGAGATTGGGGATAGTTTTAATTTTTAACTTTTAACAATTAACAAGGTGATTTGATTGTGAATTTTTCATGAGTTTCCCAACATAATATAGTAACCTTGATATACTAAAAAAAAAATTGCTCAAGTTGTGAAATCCCATTTCTATTCTATTGCTTCTGTTACAGAAGTGACTACTGTATAACTTATGTGTTCTGCAGCAAGCAAGGTTATAATTTATCCATATCTCTATTAGTGGAAGCAGAACCCCCAAAGGCCTCTGCTTAAATTTTTTTCTGCATAATTTTCAGATAGAACTTTGATAAAATTGACATTTTACCTTCTTATTCAAAAATTTATGTGACATATGACCATATCCAATTTGTAGATAAGATATTATAATAGAAAAAAAGGTACTTTGCATGCAACAATTCAGCCTTTGGCTTTACATATAAGCACAGTGTGCACTGGAATTCCAATATCCTTGGGAAATATTGTCTACACATGAATCTTATTTCTTGACTTTTCTGACTTAATAAAGTTTTTATCATCATTTTAAGGCATATGTCAACCCCATTATGTCTTAGTTCTTAAGAATACCTCCAAGGAACAAAAAATGCTAATAAGTTCCTTATTAGCCCACTAATAAATGAAAATTAATTCTAGAAAAAAGTTCTGTTCTGCAATAAAGTATCTCTTACAATAAAGGACACTAACAGAGACAAGCTTTTGAGCAGCAGAATATTAGTTGGTAAAGTTATAGTAACTGGAAATAAGAAAGTACTTATATTTTTCCTTCCTCTCCTCTTTTTGCTCTTGCTTTGTCTCCCTTTCTTTCATCTTTCCCTCTTTTCTTCTTTTCTCTCTATAATTCTTATCTTCTTTCTTTGTATTTTAAAGTGGAAAGAAAATTGCTTTCTAAAGTAAGTTTTTATCATTTTAAAATTACACCTGTTATTTAATTTGAATACATTGTGGTCTGATTAAGTTACATGTGATCCAATGTGTCATTTTCAAGTCATAATTCATGATTGAATGAGAATGCATTTATATTTTTATTAAACAGATAAAGAATAAACAATATTTTAACTTTACAAGTAAGTTATGCTATTTTATGTATATTTTTAGAGTTGCATGTTTACGATATAATTTTTTTTCTTGTCCCTTCATGGTTTTTATTTATTTATTTATTTATTTTTTATTGTTATTTGTGTCTTTTACATTTTGTATTCCTCTTGGGCAGCCCACCACCAATTCACCCGTGATCCACCTCCATGGTCCCCTGTATTCTCCTCTCTTCCATTTTGTGCTCTTATCCTCCCCTCCCCCCCTCCCCCTCCACCGCTGAGTGTCTCTCTCCCACCTGGCCTCCCTAATAGTCCTGTTATAAGTGAAACCATTCGATATTTTTCTTTTTCTTTCTGGCTTATTTCACTGAGTATGATTCCCTCTAATTCCATCCATGTCACTGCAAATTGCATGTGTTTATCTTCTTTCCATGCTGAATAGTATTCCATTGTGTATATGTACCACATCTTCTTGATCCAGTCATCTATTTTTGGACATCTGGGTTGCTTCCATACCTTTGCTATTGTGAATAGTGCCGCAATGAACATACGGGTGCATGTATCCTTTCGGATTAGTGTTTTTGTGTCCTTTGGGTAAAT
>PVIJ01004389.1:61898-118822 GCA_004024925.1 Scalopus aquaticus | reverse complement strand
CTCTCCATCTACATTCTTCCCAAACTGAGGTCAGCGGGACCATCCCATTATTTCCCGTGTTGTGCTCTCATTGGATCCCCTACCTCAGACCACCCTGCATTATCTAATGTTACCTCCCCGTGATTTTCACCCTATTTATGTTCTTCCCCTGGGAACAATAAACGAGACTTGATCAGACTTCTTGACTTGTCTCCACTCTTTCGCGTACCCCTGTCCCTTGCTCCCTGCTTCCTCCTCAGGTGCAGCGTTGATATGGACTCGCGGGCCGAGTCACTTGTGTGCATAAATAAATAAATCTTTAAAAAAAAATTAGCTGGACCAAACTGATGAACACAAGACCAATGGGAGTGACTTAGGATGTTGTACTATTGCTTTGAAAACCTATTTGCCAATCTTGGTACATGTTACTTTTATATGGCATTTGGGAGGACATCAGCCTCAGAATATGAATGCCAATTGTCCTGAACCCAGAAGCATTATAATCATTCACTTTCTAAGTGAGTAACTGAAAAATACACCTTTGGATCAATGTCAAAATTGTGGAATTTTGAAACTGTTATTTTCACCACTGGCCACTGATATTCTGCATTTGTGTTGTTTGGTCACACCTCTTCTTACTGAGAGTTTCTACTTGTTTTACATCTATCCATTTTTAACTCAGGAATTCTTTGGAAGAAGAAAGGTGGGGATGAACAGAACAAGGCTACATGGATTCGCAGCACTCCTGACAGCATATACAACCATTCAAACTGTCTGAAATCTGCTTTTTCCTGCGTAGGTACAGCACAGAAATCATCGCCCCTGACCCTCAGCCTGCTGAGGATGGTAGCAGCAGCCTGCAAGCTCCCCGTGCAATCCCTCCTTGTGCTCTTCCCTCACTGCTGTCATCGTCCTAATCATAACCTAATTCATAACAGATGTTCAAAAATAGGTTTGGAATGTTTGAATAAATCAAAGGATTATGCTGATCAATTATTAGCAAAAATAAGGACGTCTTTGGATTTGGAAACAGCTAGTTTAGGATTGAGCAAACAGAAAGTGAAGGAAGGACTGAAATACTGAAAGGAACTGATATCTTTCACAATATGTTTATATATACTTGGTCGGAGAGACATATTTCAAATTTTAGCTCCTATTCTTGTTCTTTTCCTCTGATCAATGTAATTCTAAAACTGCTGGTGGTGATTTAATTTGCACATAAATGATACTGTGGTAACCCCATTAAAGTATATGACACTAAAAAAGGGCATACACAGATCTATAACGTCCCACAAGAAGTAAACTGAGATACTGCATCCTTGATACAGATGTTAAATAATGTTTAAACATCTTATTTAAAAAAAAAAACACAGCTTTTTAAAAAAAAAAAATCAATCCTTCCAGTTTCTTAAAGGAAGCAAACAATCATCATTTACTTGATATGTTAATTGGCTATGCAATTTTGGGTAAATTGTCCTTAATCATTCTCGATCTGAAATTTTCCATGTCCTAGTCACAAAATAGTGACAGTCACTCACAGTTTACTGTTAGCATTCAATATTTATACTACAAAGTGTTTTGAGAACCTCTGAAAAGAAATTATATTAATATGAAGTATTTTTTCTAAGAAATAGATTGAACACTTACCCTAATGTACTTGAAATATGAAGGATATATAACTATTTGTAACACTACCTGCAATTACCCAGTAAACATTACTGTGCTCTGAGAATATTTACTCCAACTACAGATTTTGAAGGAACTCCCAGCCAGTTTTCACCAAGAAAGTTTTGTATGTGATTTAGTCAATTTTGAAGTCTGGTGAGGACCACAGAAAGAACTTAGCCAAGTATGCACATAAGGGAAATAAATTTAAAAATACACTTCTACCAAATGTGCGCAACTCTTCAAGCAAGGAAATTCCTCAGAAAGTCTGCTTCCATAACTCATGAGCAGTGATGATCCTCTTGTTCATGACAACACTTAAATTGCAAGAGGTTTTGTCTCAGACATTTATAAAATGTACTCATATTCTAAACTTCTGCTCACATTAGAAAGTCAAAATATTAATAAGAATGAAAACCCATCCATATTTATCTCTGCCTGAAAAGGATTCCTGAGGGTATTGAAAGACTGACTTGAGAGGAAATTGTAACTTAATGAGTAGTTAATTCTTCTCTTCCATCCTATTTAGTTTGCTCTTGAAAAGACAAATATCACCACAGTAAAACTGCACTTTCATTAAGCAGTAGAAATATGCCAACAGATCTTAAGGCTACACCGGAAATCCAGGCCTTTAGGAAACAGAATTTGATGTAGCGGAGGTGAATAAAGAATTCAGTGACCCTAAGAATGTATCTTCATGAGGAAGTTTAGGTAAGGACATAGAATTATTTATTCTATTTATCACCTTTATTCCTTGATTAAAACTGATAAGGAGATACAATGTAGTCCAATACATGATGAAGTTGAAAGTTTAATGTATTTCATGCTTAAACATCCTGATTCAAGTCCCGGTTCTTACCAATTTTATGTCATTTGGTTATTTAATTCAACACTGAATGGATGGTTAACTAAGGTAGAGAACTGGAGACTGCAAATCAGTAGGTTTGTTTGGGACCTGTCACAGGTCCATTTGCTGCTTATCAATCAAGCAAATGCAGATGTTGAATACATACTTAGACATATTCATATGTAAAGGAAGGAGAGAAGCAGAAATCAGTATTTGACATTGAGAGAGGGGCCAGAGATACAGAGAAAAACAAGGAAGAGTGGAAACATGGAAAAGAAGAAAGAGTTTCAGGAAGAATAGGAATAGTCAACTGTGTTGAAAACATGTGAGAATCAAGCAGGATACAACTGAAGAAGTTAACATGCAATCTGGCCGCAGCAGGGAGCTGATGCATGACACGGAAGGGACAGCTGGAAATCCGTTTAGTCTGGCATGGCGATAGTGAGGAGTAGGAAACATTGGCTAAGTTATCAACATTTACAGTGCAGGGGATCAGATAAAGCTCTGGTAGGTTTTGGGCTTCTAGGGGGTATTTTAAGATAGAAGATTAAGAACCATGTTGATGTGCCAATGAAATGGTCCACCAGATAATTGCAACAGCAAAGATATTTAGGTGATAACAGAGAATGGAATCCAAAGTATAATGGAATGATGGCCTTTGATGTTCGTAAGAACACTTCCTTTACATTAACAGAAATGAAAGCTTTTCTTACAATTCTATGAAATAGTTTGGGTCAATTACTTGCTTGGGTGTAATGTGCATAAGAGACAAGTTAATGATAAAGACCAAAAGGGGAATGTTATAAAAAATGGAAAGAGAAAAAGATGTTAACCATCATTTTGGTGAGGATGAAAGTAAACATATTCTGAATGTACAGGTTTGTCTGGATGTGCTGCTTAAACATTTGACATTTATGGTTCTGTATTTAAAGTAAAATAAGTTAATGTGGTTGTGTTTGGACACAGAAAATTTTACCTGTTAAGATATAAAGTGGAGAAATAGGAAGTCACTGAAAATAAGGATCTCAAGATGGAGAAGAAATGTGAATAGTTGATGTACAATGAGCACATAGATGGCAGACATGGAGAAATCAGCTAAGGAAATAAAAACGAATCTTATTTTAGAAATAAAAGAAGATCTTATTCTGTCATTTGTAATTGCAGAGAAGCAGAGGATGGGTGAAGATGGGAAATACTGTTATAGAGAACATGGAACTTGAGGGAATTTGTATCAGAGAGTTTAAAGTGTAGTGAAGTAGAAAGTGTATTCATCTACAGATTAAGCAGAGGACCAGAGGGAAGACAAGAGTGAATAAAATAGCTGCAATTGTTTTTAGTAGTGCCTAATGGCTCAGCATGATTACATTTTAGTATCTTCCTAACAAGGTATATATTAAATTGTATAACTGATATTATGTGAGGAAGAAGCTAAGGATAGGATGATTTGGGTCATCATTTTTTTTTAAGAAAATAAGTAGAGGGATGAGTTGGTGAAAGATAATACCAAGTTGGGAGCAGGTATTTATAAAGGCCTCATTAAAATGAATAAAAATTTGTGTGGGAGTGCGGGGTTTGGCAAGGGCTAGCCTGGAAGAGCTCCCTAAAACATCCAATCTGTCAGACATGATACTATAATCCACAGTGCTCCTTATACTGCTGGTTCTTTCCCAACTGCTAGGTCCCTTTCTTGGAGCTTTGCATGTGATTTATAATATTCACTAAATATTACAATGCAGAGTGATGAGGGATGTCTGACTCTTCCCCCTGAGTCCACGAGCTCCAAGTCACAAGACATGAGATTTAGTCCTTGCCATCTACATGAAATCCTTGCTTAGTTCTCATGATGGGTTCATCATGCCAATTATTGAATCATTTCCTATTTACTCTGGGCCCCTATTTCCTCATATTAAGATGAAATGGTTGTACTTCTAGACTCCCACTCCCAGAATAAACATTCTCTGGAGTTTCTGCTTTGGCAATATATTCAGCATCAGTGTCTTTCTTTTGTTTATTATTCTTGTTTAATATTTGTAAAATGCAACACATTTCCTAGGCTGCAATTGTTGCCACTTACTGTAACACTGTTTTCCATCAGCTCCCAGCTCAAAGCCAGCCCGACAGGCACAAGTGAAAGACCCCTCAATGTTCACACAATGATGGCTGCAGTGAGCAAGGCCTTCAGCACACTCATTTATGTCTGTAGGAAAAGATACACAGAAGCTATATTCTTGGAACCCAAACTCAGATTTATTTGTAAACTCTGAAATTGAACTAAAGCATACCTCTCTCCTTCAATCCCAAACATCCATTTTAACATAAAAGACCACATAGGCTCCATTTTGCAAATAAACCGTTAATAACTTTAATTCTTGTCTTGGTCTGTACTCTCAAATAGGTCTTTCTATCTATCAGAACTTACTAGTATCTATTAATTGGAAGTAAGAGAAAAGATAGCAACGACAACAACTTAAACAACCCTTGTAATCCCCTATTGAAATAGGTAGAAACCACTGAAATTTGTCTTTAGGAGTATATTATCACATGCTTAAGCCCCCTAAATGGTATCTACTTGATTTAAGGTAGATGATACTTGTGGCCATAGACAAGGCAGAACTGGTGCTTTCCTATGTATCAGTTCACAATGTATATTTTAAAGATGAGAGTCACAGAACAGTGCTCTTTACACTCTGTTATCTTCTCTCTCTTGACACTGATAACTAATATATTCAGTATAAGTAACTCTGTGTCACAGGTAGTCCCGTGCTCCTCCCCCGTATAAGGGCAGCTTTCATCATCACTCTCCCAACGTTCTTCCTCCTGGCAGCATTCTGCATGTCATCTCTACCAGGGTACTTCTGAGAAATACTCATTTTGAAGGTATTTGTAAGAACCTAAGTAGGCCAATAATTTGGGCATTTGACTTTCTAGGAACACTGTATCAGATATTAAAATAAAAATTTGAAAGAGATCTGTATAGATACAGATATATTGCCAATTTTCAATAAATATTTAATAAGATCATTTTCTGTAGGCAGGTGCTGAATAAACAGAGGACCAAAGCCAGAAGTATGTAATCAAAGTCCATAGAAAATCATAGCTTAGTTAAAGCTTAACAGTATTATGTCTATTGTTTTCAATTTCTCAACGTGTTTATCAGTCTCATAAATCAGAAAACACTTGGTATTTTTATAATTACCAACCAAATCAACTGTTTCTCATTTTCTCATGAACTTTGCATGGTAAAAATGAAATCTATGATATCTCAGAAGTTATAAAAGCAAAGATATAGGGATGACATTTGTTTATTGGCCCCAGTCGTCAAATAACCATGGATAGCATTTTTATCTCTGAATCGGAGTGTATATGTTTTATTATTTTTAAGAAACAGAAATATACAGCTTTGTATTTATAGATTCTTTCTAAAGTTTTAATTGTTTCTAACTTCTGAGAACACTCATTTGCACATACTCGTTTTTCAAAGGTTATCCCCATCTTCTGTAGGGTATAATAAAAAATTTCCTTGTGTATTTATGGGAGTTTTGAGACATTAATTCTAGAATTCGCTTTGGAATGAGAAACAGAAAACAAAAGGCATTCATTTTGAAAATTTTTATTGTAACTAAAATTTTCACTGAAATTTTATAGTATCATAAAAATACCTTTCAGAATGATCAAATAAAAATTTGAATGCTCCTTTTTAAACATGAATGAACATATCTTTCCTCTAGCTGTTCTATTAAAAGGCTGAATTACCACAAAATTTCAAACAATTATACAATTAAGACATCAGCTTCTACTTCCTACCTCCACAGGCCTTTTTGTCTTCAGACAGCTGGTACCCTGGGTGACAGGCACACCTGGCTACCCCATTCTCACTCTGACAGATGTGGGCGCATCCATTTCCACCTGTGCAGGGGTTCATCTCTAAAAGCAATTAAGCAGTAATTATTTATAACTCATTAACTTTATGAAGACACACAGAGTGGAAGTGTGAACAAAAGTAAAGATGGAAGAGGGCCATTGCATTTCTCACATAAAGATGGTAAGGATTCCAGAAAGAACTTTCCCACTTTCAGATGAAACTAATTCAACAAAAAGTCCACATTTTGGGATATAAACTGCAAAATTTGAACAAATCTTAACATCCATACAGAAAAATAATTAATTTAATCTCAGTTTTCCCAAATTTGTATCTGATGCTCCAAGTTAGAGTCAGCAACAACTCCTCTCATACCTTTGCATTTTCCCCCATCCCATCTTTCCACTCCCTTTAGCAGCAAAACCATCCTTTGATAAACTGCTTACCTCCTATTGGTCCTCACTGCCTGTGGATAAGCAAACATGGTATGAGCAGAAGGCAGACAGGAGAGACCCAGGACAGTCTTGAGCTATAGCTGCTGTGATAGGAACTAAAAGCATTCTGCTCACTCTGGAATGACATCAGCTGGTCTCCATCTCTGCCCTCACTTGTCCTGTCTTAGCCATCTGTACCTGAAGTGCACAGCATTATGAAGCCACATAGTTTATCAGGCCGTGTTTGTCAAATTTACGTGTTAAATTTAATCCATGTGAATTCAGTCTTGTCTACATTATAGGCTGCTAGAGTAAGATGAAGAATTTCTACACCTGTCCCCTGCATACTTTATTTTTATGTTTTTTATGTTTATTTTTGTTTTTTTTAATTTTTATATATTTTAATATTATTTATATTTTTTATTTTTATATTTTATTTTTATATTTTTATGTTTTATGTTTTAATACAATACCAAAAATAGTATATTATGCCACCCTGTCCCACGTTCAATTTCAACACAAACATTATCAAACAAAAATGCTTTCATGGGTTTCTAGTGAATATTTCCAGTTGTTCTTTATAAAAATATAAATGATGGTAATAATACTTATAATTACTAGTACTTAATGCCAATAAATATGTGTAATATAGATACATACATATATATGTGCGTGTGTAGATATACACACATATAAATGATTTTAGATCTGGGTTTTTCTTGGTTTCTGCTTATCAGGTTGAAAAAGTCCTTTTCTTTTTCCATTTTGCTGAATTCCTTTTTCAGGGAAAAAAGTGTTGGATTTTGTCTTTTTTTTTTTCTCTACTTATTGAGATAATTGTATGATTTTGGCCCTTTATTCTACTGATTTGGTGCATCACATTAATTGATTTTCAGATGTCAAATCAACCTTGTTTTCCTAAATAAATCCTACTTGAAATTAGTGCATAACCCCTTTTTATATGTTGTTGAATTAGGTTTCTTAGTATTTTTTTTTTATAAAGTTTTTTTTTTTTTTATACATACAAGCTGGGGTACAGGCCAGAGGCGAGGGGCGGCGAGAGGGTTCACCAGAGACAGAGTGGGTAGCAGAACAGGCAGATCAGAAATACACTGCTGAGGGGAGCAGTGGGCGAGGCAGGAGAGGTCTGCCGCGCCATGTGGGATTCTCCCTGGCCGGGCATTGAACTCGCGTCGCCGCTGCCGACAGCTCCACAGCGCAGCGCTTAACCGCTGCGCCACCGGGGAGGCCCTCTTAGTATTTTTTTGAGGATTTTAAAACTAAAGTTGCAAAAGATATTGGTTAGTAGTTTCCTTTCTTGTGATAATGAAACCATCTAAGCCTGAGCTTTTCTTCATGAGAAATTTTACAAATACTAATTCTGTCTCTTCACTTACCATATGTCCTTCAGATTTTCTATTTATTCCTCAAACAACTTCAGTACTTCTTGCCATTCTAGGAATTAGCTTATTTCATCGAAAGTATCTAATTTGCTATGATATAATTGCTCATAGTATTACTTTTTCCTCATTTTTTTCCGTATTGTTAATAGTAATATTCATTCTTTCATCTTGATTATAATACTCTTGCTCATCTAGTTTTCCTTTTTGTCAATCTAGCTAAAGTTTTGTGAATTTTTTTTTTGCTCTCTTCAGAGAGCCAACTTTAATTTTATTAATTTTCACTAATGTTTTATATTCTCTATTTAATTAGGTTCCATACTCTTCTCTATTATTGCCTTGTATCTTTTCCCTTTTTCTTTAATTTCTCACTTTAAGTTGTTTCTGCCCAACATCATTTGTCTGATAAACTCTGACATATAAGACCACAAATTCAGTTTTCCACCACTATAACAAAAAGTTTAAGTTGTTGTAATTTTTGGATTTTATTCATTTTCCTTATTTTATCTTCATGTTTTTTGCACAGGTTAAGTGAAAGATGTTGGCCATCACAGTCATTTTTATATCATAATATTAATTTTTTAAATCCATATCTCTTATCACCAGCTCCCAAAACAATTAGATCAGTAAATTTCTCTGAACTCTGGAAAGTTATGGTCAATTCCACCAGATTCAAGATTACAAATTAGATTGCAATTGATCAATATCTCTGAGAACGTCTCTAGGTTTATTTAAATACCTCTTCCCCTTAGCACTTCTTGATTCCCAGATTCTCCAACTATGAGGGATTATCCTACAACAAGTCCTATTACTACAAAAAGGTACTTGTGTTTTTGAAAATTATTATAACTTTGAACTTAACCCAGATGTATTGGGCCTGGAGGAACTAGAAAATATAAACATCTATAATGAAACGTTTGGTTGTAAACTTAACGCTTTTATTTTCAGTTACAGATCACAGGGGAACAAATGATATTTCAGGCCAGAGTCTAATGCTTCTTTTGCATAGAGATAAAGGGCACTGATCTTTATGTAGTAACATGTAAAAGGGGTTTGTTAAATTTTGGCTTGTACCTCTGAAAGAGTAATCATTACTGAACTTACCTCTTAACATAAGCGATAAAGAAACTAGAAACAACTCTTTGCAGATGTTGGGCAACAGGCAGGACAATAGTGGGAATGGTCAGTGAAGAGGAACAAAGTAAGATAAATGGCAGCTTGGGTTTTGTTGGAAGAATATTCTGTATTACAGCACAAGAAAGAAACTAAATGAGAGTTCAATGAACCTGTTCTTTGAAGAGATACCCTGAAGTTCATGATTGTCAAGAAAACTAGAATTTGTGAAAAGGTACAAAGGACGGGGAACAGTATGACAGAGGAAAAAGATTCAGGAACCTGTATAATGATTCTCTTGAAACTTTGACTAAATATTATTCCACATATACATAGCATAAATTTCCATGAGGCTAGGCAAAGTATAATACACTGGAAAGAAAACTAAGAGCATCCTTAAGTCAAAAAATTTCTGGAGTACACAGAGGACCAGGAATCAATTCTCTGTAGTCAGGCTACATAAATGCCATCAAATATATGGGACATTCAGTCAAGATCACAAAAGGCCCATAACTCAGTATTAGTGCTAATATAAACCCAGAGTAAAGTTTACTGTAGATTTGTCCTTAAAACAATGAGAGAGATATGGCAAGTATATCTATGGGGGGGGAGGGGAAGGGGAGGAGTCAAATAACAGAAAGCTTCTCATCAGAAAGCAGAAAGAAGTGACAAGATTTTTAAAGTGATAAAAGAACTCAACACAGAAATCTTATATTCAGTAAAATGACCCTATCAGAATTAAAGCTATATCAAGTTTTTCCAAAACAAAGAAAAAATTAAGGAAATTTATACCTAGAAGACTAACATAAAATAACTTCTTTAACAGGTTCTCTACATAGAAAGGAAATGATAATCCTATGAGTATAAAGGATGTCTAATACCTTGGCTCTTACCTTTATTGGACTTTCATGTCTCAATTCCTAATTTACTTTCAAATTTGTATTTAAACGTCATCCCTCTTAAAAGACTCCCATAAACTCCTTTAGGCTAACTTAGGTTCTATTCATTGGGTTCCCATAATACACAATGCACATCTTTTTCATTGTTTTCTGTGTTCTTTATTTATGCATGAGACTCCCTCAATACAACATGAGTTTCTTGAAAGCAGTAACCTTTGATTTTTGAATCAAAGAACTCTAATCCCAGTACTTGACATATAATAGGGACTTGAAACTGTCCCTTGTATGAAGGGAATGAGTGACAAAGTAACATGTGAGAGGATGGTCAGGAGGGTAAGTAGATTTGCTATCTGGTGAAATACCAGATGATTATCTCAAACCTGAAAGAAATAAATCCTCAAAGCAAAAATGAGATAAAACAATCACTTGGTGCATGCTCTCTAAAAAGAGATAGAAACCCCCTCAAACCTTTAGATTTTCCTTTCAAGTTTTGCTCATTACTGACATTATTCATTTTATGCACTCACTATATCTATTCAAGTCCCTAAGAGAGTCAAGACTTATTTCTAGCACAGCATTATGGATCCCTTTCATCTAGTCCTAGATAAAATGCAAGAAATCTATTTAGTTCATGGAGAGAAGTGCAGCTGCCATTGAAGCTTCTCTATGCTCAATGAACTGCATGATCACTTTAAAGACTAATCCAAACCAACCAGAGTTAGGGCCATTTTGAGGCTTACAAGGGTGCTCAGACATGAAATACTAGGAATCTAATGGAGATTCATAACTGACAGTATCTCAATTTATGGGGCAGTAAGATTGTATTCATCAAAGTACAACATAAGACTTTGTATTGACTGAATGGAGAAACTAGCCACATCTTCCTACGCTGCTGCAATTTAGTCTGGCTGTCAGTTTGACAGTTCCTGGGTTGCAAACTGTGGACACGATAGCTTAGCATTCATGTCTGGTTCACATCCCAGCAGTGGTGGTTCACCATCTACAATCATGTTTCCTAACTGCAGTCCAGCCCAGCTAGAGCACCAATTTCCAACACAATTGCAGCCAGTTCTGACAAGAGGTCTGGTAGTCAAATACTACATTCTCTGAGGCACTTAACAGACTATCTGCTTTGTAAAGCATCAATAGGTGTAATGTGAAAACCAATGACAGAAATTAAATATTTTTTAAGTATATTATTAAAAAAATTCTTCAGAATTGCTCTAATACTTAGAATATTCATGTTGACATTTAATATGCTGAACTTTCAAAGTAGCTTAGAAAAAAGACCAAAGAGATATGAATTTGTGGCCTGACTGCCAAGGCCACTGTGACCTTGAGACATTCAGTTGACTTCTTAGAACCTTAAGTTCCTTATCTGCAAAATAAGCATAACGGCAGCTATTTCATGGGCTTGTTGTGAATAGTATGTGAAATTATGTCCCGAAAGCAACTAATACAGGATTTAGAATGTTGTAGGCACTCAATAAATGTTAGAAGTTACTAGTGTAAGAAAGAAATTGAAATGGAGAAAAGAGTAAGCTAGCATCAGAAAAGGAGATTTTAGAATTTCAGATATTTGAAATGAAACAACTAAGTGCTATGAAAACTCAGAGTGTATTCAAGTTTTGTGCATAGGTAAATCTGACTAAAGTTGAGGAAATTAGAAGTATCCTTATGTAGGGAGTTAAAGGAATCAAGACAAATACTAAAGTCAGCAAAGATTTCCCAGATTCAGTGCTGCAAGAGAATGGGAGAGAAAGTAAAATGAGATATACCCACTGCCCTCAAGGAGCTCTTAAGCTATGTGGGCAGGTGACAAGCAATGGACATATGGAAAGAAATGAAGGAGGAGATCAAGTATTACTAACAGAAACAGACCAGGAAAGAACAAGTTCATAAAATGTGAAGGAAGTCTTTCAAGAAGTAAGTCAAATAGTTCAATCATTGAAAAGTTGAGAGTCAACGAAAAGACCTAGCAATTAATGAATGCTTTCTTTCTGCTAGAGGTAGATGCAGGGAGTACTCACATATTTATTCAATATATCAATCAAGTAAGACAGGGGAAAATATTTATTGAATACTAACAGGGAACAAGGAGATAAATTTGGAAGAGATAAAAGCTTTGAGCTACATCTGGAAATCTTTAGCACATAATCATTATAATTATGAATAAATCATTATTAAAATTATCCATACCATATTTAATATACTCCAGGTATTGTTGAACATGCTTTATACATCAGTCATTGCATTCACGGCTCAATGAGTTAAGCATAGTTTCAATCTCCATTTTATAGATAATGAAACTGAGGCAGAAAAAGGCACATAAAGTCCCAAAGCTAAAAACTGACATATCTAGGATTTGTAGAAAAAAGAGGTCTTCCAACTCAGGTGGGCTGTATTCAGAATTTGTTTCTAAACTCCTACCCTGTATCGGAGGAGGAGAGGCCTACACTGTCTCATGATCACTATGGAGTGGGATGCTTATAAAGAGAGGTGATAAAGTGTGGCATACTCAACTGCTGAAGGTTTAAGAAAGTAACTGATGAGGGCCTCCCCAGTGGCACTGCGGTTAAGTGCTGCGCTGTGGAGCTGTCAGCAGCCCAATGTGACTTTGACGCCCAGACATGCTCACATGGCGTGGCAGACCTCTCCTGCCTAGTCCGCTGCTCCCCTCAGCAGTGTACTTCAGTTGATCTGCCTGTTCTGCTCCCCACTCTGTCTTTGGTGAACCCTCTTGCCGCCCCAAGCCTCTGGCCTATATCCCAGCTTGTATGCATAAATAAATAAATCTTAAAAAAAAGAGAAAGCAATGAAAAGACAGAATTAAAGTTATACGAAAATGATGAATAAAGAGAAAAACTAAAGGGAAAATGGGACTTTGCTCCTGGAGATGGACGAATGTTTTTGAAGGGAAAATTTGAGGATGTACACAATTAATTCCTAAAATTCAGTAAACAGACATTGAGAGACATCAGGGGAGTCCCCATAGGGTTGCATTGGATTGAGGCTCTGAGGTCTGAGCATAGCATTTTGCAAATCTGCATTCTAAGTCCGGACTCTGTTAAGAAATAACTTTACAGCCCTACAGCTGAAAATCTACCACTCCTTTCTGCTCTGAGTTTCTAACAAATTATTGTCAGTTAGACACCTCACCAAGCATATGCCATGCATATATAATTTAGTCTCTATTCACAACCTTATGACACAGGTGTTTGTACTATGCCCAAATCATAGATGAGCAATAGTCAATGGGCTTAATTAATTGCTCCTCATCACAGCAAATGAAGGAACTGAGATTTCAGGTTTTATACCACTAGGTTGGTTCTCTAATAACACAATGCTACCAAATAGAAAGAAATGGGCTTGAGAATTTTGAAGCCAATTCACAAGTATGCTAGATAAATATAGAAAGGTAAGAGATAGAGAACACTGTCAGCAACAGTGTTTGGAACTGAATGTGTGTCTGACACAAACCCCCAGGACCTAGTATAGTGCTGCTTAGGGAAAAACTGCCCTCAGTGTCATGAGCAACTTTTTTAGCAGGGGCACTTTCTAAGTCGGTGGTTGCAGGATGGGGTGTACAGAATAATTTCAAGAGAACTCAATAACACTAGATTATTTTAAAATTGAGAAAAACAATGAAAGTGAATCTATATTGCTTAGCCCTTCCTAAATAAGGAAAATTACTTCACAAGAGATTTTGTTTTACTAGTTCAGGAGGGATATTGGAGTATTGTTTCATAAATTGGGATGCTCCATTTTTCATGGAAAACCAAATTTTCTGGCATGTATACAGATGCCAGACTTTAATTTTTGGTTTGGGAAATGTTAAAATGGAAAATGTTCAAATAGACTACAAAATAATACTGGAGCTTAATATCTGTTATCCATAATTTACCTGAGTAAGGGCATTTCCAGACATATCAATATTACTAACAGGCACACTTAGAAATTCTCCTAAAGCAATGGTTGATACAATAGCTTGATGTAATTGCAAACATGTTAAAGACCAACAAAGACCACTAGATATTATGCTCCAATATTTCATTTAATCAGCTTTTGTGATCTCAGTAATTATAAAGGGATTCGGGTGAACATTTTCTTACATCAAATATCACAAAAATAGGAAGCAGGACACTTTCTAGATCTGGACTGATGAATCATCAAGTCCTTACTGAGAGCCCATTATATGTGCAAGGCACCTACATTGCAAAGATTTTGTCAGATTTTAATTCATATAAATCATCTTTTAAACTTTCAAGATACCTCATAATCCCTAACACCAGACCAGAATTAAGCTTGTTTTCCACAAGATAAACAGTGGTGAAGTTACTGAAAATCAAGAAAGGGGTCTGAATTTAGTGTTCTGTTGTTTCCAGTTGTTGGTCTGTGTCTGTGAGATTGGGTTGTTATAAGATTTAAGTTCACATGAAAATCTGATGTCACAAATTTTGGAAATGAACTTTGGATCCTAACAAATTTAATCACTAGGTTTTATTTTAAGGATATTATCAGGTATGGGAGAAAAAAAAATATTCACAAGAATATTTGTTATATTTTTCTTTAAAAGTATTAAAAAGTGTAATCTAAGTATTCAGTGTTAGGAAATTTAGAATAGTACATTATAAAAACAATAGTACAATCTGCATTGGACAATCAACTTGGGTTCCAAGATTCCCCTCCTTGGGTTCCAATCTTAGTTCTGCCACTTCCATACTAGAAAATCTCATCGATTTCCAAACCTCTACTATTCTACATTTCCCCTCTCACAATGTGTGGTTGTTAACAGTGTGTACTTTATATGGTTGTTGTGAATTTAATTGGAACAATGCATAAACATTTATTTTCCAGCAGTGACTTGGTAATGCTAAAAAAAGCTGTTATTACAGTGCACTCATTAAAAATCATATAGTTGGGCCTCCCTGGTGGCTCAGCGGTTGAGCGCTGAGCTGTGGAGCTGTAGGCAGCAGCAATGTGAGTTCGACAGCCAGGGGGAATCCCACATGGTGCGGCAGACCTCTCCTGCCTCGCCTGCTGCTCCCCTCAGCAGTGTATTTCTGATCTGCCTGTTCTGCTCCCCACTCTGTCTCTGGTGAACCTTCTCGCCACCCCACGCCTCTGGCCTGTACCCCAGCTTGTATGTATAAATAAATCTTTAAAAAAAATCATATAGTTAAAAGTTGTATGGGCCTCCCTGGTGGTGCAGCGGTTGAGCGCTGTGCTGTGGACCAGTTGGCAGCGCGCAATGCGGGATCGACGCCCAGCCAGGGAGAGTCCCACATGGTGCGGCAGACCTCTCCTGCCTCGCCCGCTGCTCCCCTCAGCAGTGTATTTCTGATCTGCCTGTCCTGCTCCCCGCTCTGTCTCTGGCGAACCCTCTCGCCGCCCCCCGCCTCTGGCCTGTACCCCAGCTTGAACAAAAAAAAAAAAAGTTGTATGATGACATTAAATAATGTTTTTAAAGTAGTTTAATAATGTCAGCATATTTCTATTTCATAAGAGTATCTATGCAAGAAAATTTATTTAAAAGATACATATAATATGTTAAAGTATTTTACTTCTCTGTGTTTGTATGGGTGGTTTCTATCATTTTTCATTTATTTACTTTAGAGTTCATTTTTCCCTAAATTTCCTTCAGTGGATGTGTATTGCTTTTATAATAGAAAGTGTAAAGTCATAAAAATAAAATTAATCGCATGGCAAATATTGATCCATGACAAAGTTAAAAGGAGCTCAGAAGAAGTTGTTGCTATCAGTATGTCAATAGTTCCTGAGGCAAGAGATGATAATGACACTAAAAAGACCTCAGGGAGAGGGAGAGATGTGGAGGGGAACTCGGTATATTCAATATAAAGTAATAGAATTTGAGGTTGATGACAGCAGAGCCAAAAAGTCAATGTCTGCTGAAAACACAAAAGCTGCAATTTCAACATTAAGATCATGACCACGGAAGTAAGGAATAATTGTTTCTAATGATCAAGGAATACAGTGACTTTATATGTAAGGCCCCGATTAAATTCATTAACTTCTTCATGTTTTTTTGGAGTTATTTTTATTTTCCAGTCAGTGTTAGCTGTGATTTCAGCATCTGTCCAGGTCCATTTCCACAGTGGAAGGCAGTGGGACAGGATAGAGGAAGGGTGTCTGAGTTAAGGTGCTTCCGTAGGGTGCTGTCACTCATGACACATTAGCTTACACACCAGTTTATGTGGTGGTTATGATAAACTTCTGGCTGTCCCACTTGATTGTTTGTTCTTATTAATGTCTGGTCTATAGTTCTGGTGCCTATCTTAGTTCTTGTCCCAAAAGAGGTGCCCACTAAATATTCGTTGAATATTATTTAGTCTCCTTAAGACTGTATTTTCCCACTTGCACATTTATGATGACTGTTTCAAATCTTTTAATAACTACTCTTACTTTTTAAAAATGAAATCTTACGTAAAACACTGATACATTATATGGTTGAAAGTAGGATTTTATTCGATTAAATAGTGTATGAAAAGTCTGAAATAGCTCTATACCCACATCCTGTGCTACACATAAACACACACACACACACACACACACACACACACACACACGTTAATTTCTTCAAACTCTTTGACCTCTTAAGTTCAAGTTTGTTCCTAGTAAAATTTAACTTGAAAACTACTTAACAGGCTATAAAATCTATGATTCCAGATCTTTCAAAAAGACTGTTCAGCTTTTTATTCTACTCCCTAATCTCTCATCCAAATAACAAGATTGTATATTCTGATCTTTTGAAAAATTCAGTCTATTAATCTAAAAATTCAGTCTAGTTATCTTACAACTGGGTTTGTGACACCCGAAGCTCAAGCATGCTACTTGTTAATGATGTTTCAAGCACATCATCGAGATATTCCTGCGGTCTCACCTCTGCCTTGCATTCCTCTTCCCAAATAACTTTCAAAGGCCCTCCATGTGGCTAGTCCCTCTATCTCCCTCATACCTCATCATCTTAGACTTGGTAGGTTAATATTCTTCTTACAACTTCTCTGTCATCATAAGTATATTATGGTCATTGTTTACTCCTAAATAGGGAATATGGAAATGCTTTTCTCTTTGTCTTTAAGCTCTCATCACACTCTTAGTTTTCCTCAACTTATTTATAACTCTTCCTGTATGTCTTTATCTAAACTTATTTAATCATACCAGAATGACTGAAACAGATTTCCTAGTATTAATCAAAGTGACTTTCCTAAAACCACAACTTTATTATATAATTTCCAGGCTGACAAGAGATAAAGGCTTTCCTATTTCTTTTTCTAGTATAAATGCAACCTAGATGTCCAAGGTTTCCTAAAATTTGGTTTCTCCATCCTCCTTTTACATTTACAAATTACAATTTGACAAAAATATTTTTGTCTGTCCACATGTAAGATAAAGAAGAATGAGAAACTTTTTGTTAGCAGATATGAAAGAATGAGATCTCAAACATCACTGAAAATGTAAACTGTTTTCCTTTTCTTAAAGAAATGTTAAGAAATTGTATCAAAATTCTAAAAATATGTACATATTTTACAATCAAAAATTCCATATTTGGGAACTTATACTAGGGATGTACTATGATAAATGTCAAAAGATTATGCATGAGGTCATTAATTGCAATTTCCATTTAATTGGATAATGGTCATACAAACTATGGCAATTGTGATATAAGAAAGATTCATTTGGTCTTCATCTTTCGGGGTTTCTGACACAAGTACTTCTAAAATCCTTAGAATTTCCTGAATGATGAGGATCAAAGTAGCAGCTTTTGTTATTTACAATAAGCCCCTTTCAACCATACCAAAGTTTACTCTAGCCAGCTGATTCTTAGTGGGGCCCTCAGGATTAGAGCTGGTTGCTAGAGGAACCAACCACATGATTAGATGTTGGAACTTTCATAACTCCTCCCCCTACCCCACCCACCCCCCTACTCTACCCAGGGAAGGGAAGAGAGGAAAAGATTATACATTGAGTTTACCACCAATGGCCAGGACTTAGCCAATCATGTCTGAATAATGGAACCTCCATAAAGCCTCCAAATGATGGTATATGGAGAGACTTGGTTGGTAAATATTTTGAGATATTAGGAGGTTAGTATGTCCAAAAAGGGCATGAGAACTCTGAAATCCTTATCCCAGTACTTTATCTTAGGCATGTCTTCCCTTTGTTGCTGAATTCTATCCTTTGTAATAAGGCTGATAATAGTAAAATTACTTTTCCGTTTCTTCAACCAGTCTAGCAAATTATTGAACCTAAGAATGGGAACATGGAAACCTTCAATTTATAACCAGTTGGTTAGAAGTGTGGAGACCTGGGAGTTGCAACTGACATCTGAAATGAGAGCAGTGATAAATCTGTGGGGTTAATGCTAAATACAGGTACTTAGTATTAGAACAGAATTGACTCGTAGGAAACCCAGTCTGAGGTGATTGAGTATTGATTGATGTCAAAGACACACATGTGATATCAGAAATGTGGAGTAAAAATAAATCATAACAATCTATGCAATGGAACATGAAATATACAGAAAATATTAAGGAAAGAATAAACTACATTCTTATCTTTTAGTAGTGGATGTTTCATATATCTTATGATTAAGACTTTCCACATTTTAAAATTCACATTTTGGTAAATATGAAATATTACAAGGAAAATTTTTCTATTTGGGAGAAAATATGAATGAAAATATTACACAAATAAAATACTTTAAAATGACAGGAAGTATTTCTACAAATTAGGTAAAAATTCAAATAATAAGTTGGAAAAATATAAAATATATTAAATTTAATGGATATTGATTCATATCCACAAAATATAATAAGCTCTTGTATAGCAAATAAAAGGCTTGTGCCATTAGAAAAATGGTAACAATGACAGAAAGACACAATATAATACAAAATGCATTCAAACGGTCAAGGAATACACAGAAGAATTTCAACTTCATATATCAGTAAACAACATGCAAATAAGAACAACAGTCAAATGCCTTTGGACACTTAAACTGGTGAAGCTAAAATAAATGTGTACTTTGACATTCTTCGTATGACTTCATGACTGTAGTTTGGTAACCTATCAAAGTTTTATAATTGATGCCATAATTACACTTTTGATAATTTATCTTCAGAGAATTGGATGTTTGTTAAAAGAAGTGCTCATTGCAGCAGTATTTTGTAAAAAAAAGAGTAGAAATCCTTGTTATTTGATAAATGAGAAGCTAAAGACATTTTGCTATATTCACATAATGGAAATTATGTAGCTATTGAAAATTATGAAGTAGAATTATATTAATGGACACAAAAATACGTTCATAAGTCATTAAATAAGAGAAAATAACAGAATAGTTTGCAAAACAATACAAACAGGATGATCGTAGAATTGATAAATATAAAACAAAAGGAATACTTATATTTTGGAAGAACAAGTAACATGATGAGTGTAACCATTAACCACGTGTGTTGAGGATTATGGGATGAAAGATAAGGCTTATTTAATTTTTTACCCATTGTTATTTTATACTGCATCTTTAGCAAATATCTACCATTTGCTTAACAAAGAAAAATGGAAAAGACAAAACAAATATAGGAACATGAGAAGGAATCAGAAATATCTACTCTAAATAATAGTTGAATGAACATAAGAATGAATGCATGTGCAGATATTATTTGAAGAATATTAATGGGGTAGGCTTCTATGTTTGCATGCTTGTGTCTGGGGGCAAGGAAAAGTATAAGTTGGGTCCTAAAGGATCAGATGGTGGACACTAGTCATTGTTATGTTCCCCGTGATTGTGTTATAGTGACCATGTGTCAGCATCAGGGGAATGTAAGCCAATTATGACACTCCTCTCTTCCTGTTTTGTTCTTCTGGCCAGAGTCCCTGTTTCATCTTGCCAATCTTCCTTTTCATTGGAAGATCTCTGTAATTTCTTTATTGCAGTTAATGTGATAATTTCTAGGACATACTGATAAGGAGAAATTAGGGCTTCACAAAGGGTCAAATTCAGAATAGCACAGACAGCATTTGAGATATACAAAGAAGAGGTGCATGCTTCTTGCTTTTCTTCCTATGCCTAATTGTGAATCTTCCATTTCATAATAAGATGGAACTTCTTTGCTAGTTAAGCAATCAAGTCTCCACAAATCCTTCTAAAGCCAGTGTTTCTGGAGATGGAGATTGGAGATGATTAGTGGTGTTTTTATTCTCAAATCTTTAACTCTATTACTAAGCAATGGCTCAACACTGTTAGTATTGACTTCCCTATGTAACTTTAACCTTAATTTTAACTTCTTTACCCCTTTTATGATGACAAATTGTTTGATAAACATCACTGCTGGTCTCTAATACACATGAATATGTGCAATAGCCTTGATCCTTGTTGTGTTATTTTTTTTTCCTACTGCCTTGGAGAGTAACATACTATCAGATAAATCATGGCCCTGCGTTTATGAGTGTTGAAAAATTCTTTCTAATAGACATGTGTTTTTTTGTGGGTGGGTTTGGATAAAATTTGGGTTAAATATGGATCATTCCATAAGGCTGGATGCTTCCTAAGGTCAACTCCTTTGGCACAATTCCATGATTTTACACTTTTGTGAGGAGGGTGCCCAATGGAGTATGGTGGAGCACTAAGGGTGCCTTGTGGGTCAGTGTGGTGTGACATACATCTGAAGAGGTGTGATCTTATATATCAAAATAAAATACAATGCAGTAAAACAATATTACCGCAATTGGAAAACATTAATAATAAAATACATGTAAAATGAAAAAGAATAGGAAAAATCAATATGGTAAAAATCAATGAAGTCTCAAAACTTTGACTTCAAACTAGAAACAGAAGTATGATCTAAATAATCCCAATAGCTTTTAATAGAAAAAGATGTAATAGGAAATTCACAAACAGTGATCTGAAATTAAGTAAAACATGGTGAGATAATATAAATCATGTATTGAAAGATGGTCCTACTTTCCTGTCCAGTTTTATTCACCATTCACTCTATACTTCTAAGAATAGAGGTGCTGCTATCACACTTCAATATATAGCTAAGTCAGTCTGTAAAAGATATTAATAATGATAAGTCCTTAGGGGAGAAAAACTACCCGTCTTCCCTCTGCCAAAGAGGTGATTCATTTGTTGAACAAATGAAGACAAGTCTTCCCCATCTTTTGTTGAATTAGGATTAGACAGCTTTACACAGAGAATCTGTTAAGTCAACACATAATTTAGTTAAACAGAATAATTGCTAATCACAATAGATGCTGGGAGGCAGTTTGCTTTTAGGACTATTGGAATTTTAACAAATAAACAAGGATATCAGATGAATGTTAACCCTATTTTATACCAAATGTAACAAAAATGCAGCCTTAGAAACTTTATCTACACTGTATATTACATCGGAAGTTTTTCAAAATAATAAAAAATAAATCTACCATATTATATGCCAATTTCAATCCCGGAATCTACCTAAGTAATGGAAAAAAAAAGGAAAACACAACACTAATTCAGATTGAGGCTACAAGAGGTAGAAGGGGAACACCTCAGTGGAGAGTGGGCCCGAAGGACCATGTGGACGGCTATATGTGCATTGGTGGTGGATGTGGTGAGGTGACATACTTTTGAGGAGGTGTGATTTTATGCCTCTGAGGCACATGCAAGGTTGTATGTCAATGTAACCACAATTTAAAAATATGCCAAAAAAAAATGTTGTGGTGTATATACTCAATGGAGCTTATTCAGTTATTACGAAGGTGAAATCTTGCATTTTGTAATAACTTGGGTAGAACTTGAAGTGCTAAGCAAAATAAGCCAGAAAGTGGAAAGTAATTATTGGATGGTTTCTGTCAGATGGAATATATAAATAACCAAAGCAAACTAACAAAACAACCAAAATAATTCTTAAAATCTGTGAAAGTTATGGTGGTTACCAGAGGGGAAGGGACAGCAATGAGTAGGAAAGGGTAGAGGGGATCAATTTGACAATGGGAATGGGACTAGAACTTTGGGGGTGGAGGCTTTGTGGGTCACACACCCATATTGAGGTCTGAGGTTGTATGCTGAAATTCCTAGTCTTATAAACTGGTGGTAAATCAATAAAATGCCATTTAAAAAGAAAAAGAAATAACCTAAAATAACCCAATACATCTTTTGGGGGGAAAAGTTGAAACTGCCAGGGAATGAGTAGTGGTGGTCCCAGAATTTATATACAAAAGGATCTTGGAAGAGAATGTTGTTGAAGCTCATATTCATAGAAACAACCACACTGTTTATATTTAGATTGTATGCTAAAGATTAATACATTAGCATTTTAAATGATAGTGATTTACATTCTACTTATGACTGAGAAAACTGAATTTCCCATATTAGATACTTATCACTTGGAGAATTTCAGTTGGGAGTCTAATGAAAATGGTGGCAAGAGGGTAGTCTCCCCTTTGAGGTCCCTACTGACAATGACCTGAGGTTAGTTTGACAGGCCTTTTCAGAGAATTTTAATTAATTAAATAAAAATAAAAGAGAGAATTGCTTTTTATCAAAAATACTACTGTGATATGTATAGTTTTTCCTATTAAATCTGTACAAAAACAAAACACACAATGGAAAATAAAAGCTCTTATCCATCCTATTGTGTTTGTGCATTTAGTCATTTTCCTAAATCCTTTGTTTGGGACTTCTTATAAACTCAATCGGATACTTAACATCAGTTTAAGTTCTTGAATTCTGTCACAGCTCACCACCTTGAATCATATTTGCTACAGCTGGCTGCTCTCCTTTAAAAAATGTGTGCATATGAACCTAAAACCACAAATGGTTTCTGCCACAAAAATGGTAACAACTGTTTATGGAAAGACAAGTGTGATGTAGATTGTAGAGGGAAGTGATTGTTTTAAACACATATTGTTGCAAAATGGTGCACAGTGCTGGGAAAAGTTTTATTGCTCTCAGTACATTGTTCCCTTCCAGCAGGTACTCTGTGCTCACTGTGACTTCCACTCACAGTATTTGTGTTCTCATTTCAGCTGGTCGTGAGGGAAGCACCAGGGTCTGTAGGGCTCATCAGTCATCTGAATACACTCTGGCTTATAGCCCCCACTGTTAACAGAGCAAGAGCTGACAGCTTGGATGCTAGAAGAAGCAAGAAAAATAAAAATAAAACAGATGTCAAAAAAAAAACAAAATCCCTGTGCTTGTTTAGGCACAGCTAGCATGCTGAGGAATCAATCGCTAAAGGAAATCTATTTCTGTCTATTTCCTACCTACTCCTGAGGGTCTTTAGCTAATATAGTTTGATATCATCTCCTTCACAAAAGAAAATCATCACATATATATAATCATTATCAACAATGTTCTCATTCTTATAAGATACATTTCTTCCTTAGGGATAGTGCCTCTCATGTTTGAAGGACAATACCCTTTTAGAGAGTCGAGTAATAAGAAATTTCCTGGTTACTACCACAATTCACAGAAAAAAAATCCAACTAAAGATATGAAAATACCCTTCTAAAGGACCTTTATATTGCTTTATGGGAATAATTTTTCAATGCTAAAGTCAAGTTTCTCGTTTCATTGTATCTTCACCTCACTGACAGTAAGGTGTCCTGCACACAGTGGATATTAAACAACTTCAGCTAAATGATTATCCAATGACATAACAGTTGAAAATCCATATTGTGATTCCAATAATGAGTGTGTGAATTAATCAAATTTCTAACACTAAGTCTGAATTAGAAAAGATAGAGAACTTTCACAGAAATAAATTTACACTCTTCTGCTTTCATCTATATTAAATCTGTGAATTTCACCAGCTCAGTAGCCATGTCAGTTTCCTCCCGCTGAAACATCACTACTCAGCAAAAGGTATGGACTGTGTTCAGTCATGGGTCAACTACTTGGACATTCAACCTACAAAATCGATAAAAACCAAAACAAACACAACCCACAACCCACATTTGGCTAAATGTTTTGCTACAGTCACCTTAAAATTTGTAATATTGTTTAAACAATGTGCTTTACCTTTTCATGTTTGTACTTGTCTCTGCAAATTATTTCACCAGTCCTTCCCTCAGTATATAAAAGCAAATGAACAAAAGCAATGGCTAACTTTTTATTTTGTAAGTTTTGAATTTTCAACACTACTTAGAGGTCTTCAAATTTAGTCTCTATAACTTTCCTGAAAGTAAATCCAATCTAAATATTCAGTCTCATAAATGACATCTTTGTAGACAAAAAGGGAAGAAAAGTATATATTTATATGATATTTCAACATAATTTCTTTCATATTTTCCTCTCACATCGTGAATTATTCTATACATGACTAGCAATGTAGGGCGATCAAGAGCCAAGCCGTTGACACAGACAGGAAATGATGAACTTAATCACTTAACACTCAAGATACATTTATTTTTGTTGTATCATGTGCTTAGGCCTGAAATAGGCAATATAGGAAATTTAAAAAAAAACATACAACTCAATAATTACTTTCAAAAACTGTAAGGAAAAAGATGAAGAAAAAAGAAGGCGAATTATGTGGTTCTGAAACAGTTTATCTCAATGCTCAAGAGTGTTCAAACAGTGTCAAAGGGCAGTGCCAAGGTAGAGGACGGTCCACTGTCAGTGGGTTCTTTCCTGAGGGCATAACTGCAAGACCTCTTGGGCTCAGGGGTCAACAACAAGAGATTATTGCTTATTTAACAGCCAAGATACTAGGAAAATGAAAGAGTTTTCAGGATACAAGTGGCCTGCTGTCTCACCCCACATGGGGTCCACATTATCCAGAACTCTCACACAGAGGTTGGTTTTTTAAAAGAAATAAATAAATGAATAAATTTTACATCATTGTTCATTACTGTATAATGATGTATAAAGGTGTAATGTTTGATTTTTCCTCTCAGGTATAATTCCCATAAAATTCCCACCACCAAGTCTCCCCTTTGATATAAATGATACAGAATTCTCTCTGATACAGAGTTCAGGTGAAGTCTGATGGGTGAATTCATTTGAGTAGAAAGTCATAATGTAAAAACTATAATAATGTATGCAATGTGTTTTTGACATACATATAAATAGATTGATTGATGTAAATAATATTGTATAGACAAAATCTGGTATATAAAAGAACATAATAAAATTAATATTTCACATAGAAAGATTAAAATTATTGAAGATAAGAAGTATCAATCAAAAATAGTGGTGAGAAAATTAAGTTATCCAGAAATATACATATACATATACAAGTTAAATCTTACCTCACACTATATACCAAGACACCAAATGGATTAAACATATAAATCTAACATAACAAAAGTATGAAACTACTAGATCAAATTTTCTCTCTCTCTCTCTCTCTGTATATACATGGATGAGGTGGGTAAAATGGAAGAAAAATATGCAAAAGGGAAACATGGATATATTTTTCAAAACTGAAAAAGAAAAAAAACTATACTTGCATCAGAGCTAACAAGAAAAAAACTACTTACTATCATCTATCTAGTAAAGTGGAAGCAGGAAATAAGCAGGCAATTCAAAAAAGAATGAGTGCATATGCTAATGGAAATATCAAATAATATAGTTGCAATAATTATTAGTGGTCATTTATAATTTACTATAATAGATACCATAGATTTTTGCCCAGATTTTATTTTGGGACTGAAATGCTCATTCCTTCTGCTTTCTGGGTGTGTTGGCAATTGGTAATTTCAGCTGAGTTCCTCTCTCAAAAAAATCATTAACCAAAGACAGCCACCTTGCCCAAGCTCACACAGCTACTCCATGGCAGCCTGCAGCTAATGACTGGCACATGCAAGGTTATAAAAGTCCTGACACTTTGTGCAAAGACAGAGTCAATCTGAGAAGCTGGTCTAACTCTGACTTTCCTACAGAACTGATTTAGCTGGTTATAAATGCATCTCAATCCAACTCATCTATCCTCCCAATTCTCTTTCCCTCTCTTCTCATGTGTTGTTCCCAAGAGTAGTCTTCCGTAAATATCCAGTGTATACATCTCTGCATCTATTTGCCAGAAACCCTAGCCTAAGACAGATGGTAATAGAAATAGAGGGAAAGAAATCTAGAAATGTAATGAAAAGACTCAGTTTCAGCCTTAAGACTGGATGTGGTGGCAGAGACTATAGATCATATTACAAACCTTACTCTTATGTTTTTTTTTTCCCTGAAAAAGAAACTACCCAAAATTTTGAGGAGCTCTTCACACTAATTACTATACAAAGCAAGTGCATCTGACTGGCACAAGACATGGACTGCAACAGTGACTCTGGCAGCTCCACCCAATCTTTCCCTTCAGAGCCATACTAATTCCTCAGCTGCTGGCACTGTCTGCAGTATGTGGCTCATGACCAAGTCCCTTAGCTGAACAGAACCTCCTCATATAAGGTCACACTTCTCTCCGGAAGCCAATGGGTTATTACAAGGGTCTGCTTGGCTGAACACTGGATACTTAGGAAAAAATCATTCCAGCCCTGGACTTCTCTACAAAGATCTAGAGATCCTTGTTAAAATTGCACTGCACTTCAACTTCTCTCTCTCCTTTAACCGCCATTTTTAAATCCTCACTTATGCTATGTCCTTATACCCCAGGAAACCATTTGAACACAAATCTTAGTTGTTTTTTTAGTAAACACCACTTATGACATCTATCATATTGGGAAAGATGTACAAATAAAAAATAATGTAAAGGCTCTGTTTGAACATAATATGAAGGACAATATTTTTCTGAAATACTGTTCATAGAAATTTAAATTGCTATTTTTCTGGAGGATAACTTGACAAAAGCATTGATGTAATCATTCTATGCAAACTGATTTATTGTGATATTCAAAGATTTAAACATAAATGTGCTCATCAGTGAGCATATTCACTATAGCAAAAGACAGGATCACACCAAAAAAATCCATGGATAAGTCATTACAGAAATTATTTGTTATAAAACTGAATATCAATCATTAAAAATGAGCTAGTCAAATATATAACGGTAGGGAAGAGGATACATTAAACATATAATCTTTTTTAAAAATATCAGAAAGTATTAGTTAATTTCTGTTGAAAAAGAAAGACTATATTAATTCACACCCAAAACTCTGACTTTGACATTTTCCCTACTTGTGAGAAAAAGGTGGGATGAACTGACCGAAAATATCCCCTCAAGACTTGTGTATTCTTTTAGGAAATTGATTTCCTCTCCTATAGTAAATACAGGGAATTCTGCATCATCTGAGTGGTCCTTTTTTTTTAAGATTTTTTTATTTATGCATACAAGAACTGGGGTGCAGGCCAGAGGTGCGGGGTGGTGAGAGGAATCACAGAGACAGAGTAGGGAGCAGAACAGGTGAATCAACTGAAGTTCACTGCTGAGAGGAGCAGTGGACAAGGCAGGAGAGGTCTGCTGCGCCATGTGGGAAGCTCCCTGGCGAGGGATCAAACTCATGCTGTAGTGGCTGCGGATAGCTTCATAGGCTGAGACTTAACCCGTTAACCCACCAGGGAGGTCCCTGAGTGGTCCTTTTTGAAAGTTGATAATCATACTTGTTAGAATATTCTCTCCAGAATTTTCTCAACAATATCAACTCTTTCAGGTTCTTATAGTCTAAGCATTTCTACAAAATATCATAGAAATGATTCCTCACTAATGTTCCAGAGTTTAAATGTATGTTGAATTGATGTTACCATAAGCCTTTAATTTGTTGTTCTGAATAAAATCCTAGAAAAGGTCAGAATGTTTTCTTTGTTTGAGTAGTTGCTTAGATGCCCCTGTGAGGAAAGCTTGGTGTTTAGCAGCCTCTTTACAAAAAATTGCCTTTGCACTCACTCTGGGGACCTCAGACCACTCCCACAGCCAGGGAGCAGCTACATCAAGACCATGAAGCATAATATCCCTAGATTTAGGGTCACTGAGAACTTGAACCATTTGAAGAGTCCTTTGACTGGAACCCCCTGCTTTCCATTCTGTTATAATCCAAAGAATTAAGGTACAGTTTCACCTGTTAAGAAGAGGGTAGACAATTCTCATTCAAAAGTTCTTAAAATACATGTAGATGATTGATGGATGCTGAGTAGACAGCAAAAGTGCTCAAAGGACATGGGGTCTCTAGTAGATGTCTCTAGATCTGATGTACAGTTCTGTCCAGACCTCAGTACCCAAATTCCCAACAATAGAAATATTAACACTGGTCAACTCTTGCTGGTATAGATGATACTTCACTTTTTTTGATAAGCATATTCTAAATTATTTATTTATGCACATATATTGCTTTTAAATTCAGAAAAAATTTGACAATACCTTTGAAATAAGGATGACAAATGATTTTATTTGCTTTATAATATTATGCTTGGGCTTTCCTGGTGGTGCAGGGGTTAAAGACATAGCACTATCAAGTATTGCCAGCCACTGCAGCACAAGTTCGATTCCCCAGCTGGGGATCCCCCAGTTTGATTCCCACATGGTGCAGCAGACTTCTCTTGTCTTGCCTGCTGCTCCCCTCAGCAGTGTATTTCAGTAGATCCGCCGGTTCTTCTCCCCACTCTGTCCCTGGTGAATCCTCTTACCACCTCACTCCTCTGGCCTACACCCCAGCTCTTGTATGCATAAATAAATAATCTTTTAAAAGAATATTTATCATGCTTGATTTATATTTATGATGAAATTCACAATCAAAAGTAATTAAGTAAAATACCGTAGCAGCAAATCCATAAAGAAAAGTGCAAATGGCACATATATATTTAGGGTCTGGATTTAATGAAAGAAATAAAATTATATACATGGTTTTACTTACATAATTAATAAACACTAAATGGAACAATAAAACGTGATGTCAGCAGTATAAGACAGGAACTATTTACATAATGATAATGGATTGACACATCTTAAAATTTGAAAAAAAATAATAGCAGATATCAATGATATTTTAAATACTGTTTTAGTTTTTATAAATTCTCCTGTTTGACACTGTTGTACTAGCAAGGCACCGCGGGTTCCCTATGATTCAGGTAAACGGGTCAAGGACGAGTCTTGGAGACCTCGGTGGCTTTTGCAGGCTTTTAATGATCTTTTGTATGGAGGCAACCAGGTGTAGGGCTGGCGAGGGGAAGGGGTACCGGGGGGCCAGGAGGCTGCAGGACTCCTAGCCCCCGGCAAATCTTCACTTTTTCTGGGCTCTCTGGCATCCTCTTGGGGTCTCTCTGCCTTGGCTCCCGCCGCCGCTGTTGCACTCCTATGCTCTCTGCGACGCCACCTTATACAGTGTCTCTCCAGGCCCAGGTGTGCCCGCTCACACACGCTCACGCATCCATGGGCACATGTGCAAGGCCGCAGGTGTCCGTCATTAACTCTAATGGCAGTAGGGCCGAAAAACCTGCTGCCTCCTTCATTTACCCTACAGAAATGCTGCCCATAAAATGATAAATTATCTGGACAATACATGCATATAAATATTAATGTCAATATTATTTAAAAGACAAAACTATCTTAAGATATATATTTATATAAATAAAAATATCAATAGGCATTTGCCACCACTAAAGTGAGTTTAAAAATAGTTTTAGCTTACTATATATTGGGACATGTGTACAATATGGCAAAACCAAAAAATAGCATGGCTTTAATAATGTAGAGAGAAAAATGTATAGACAAAAGAAAAAAAAAACATAGAAACAAAATACTGTAATAAAATAAGCCCAAATATCAACAAAGTTTGCTTCTGAGTGGTGGGGATGTGGTTGCTACACTCTAATTATTTAAACTTTGTATTTGCACGTTTTTTTAATGCTAAGGATGTAATTCTTAAGAAATTAGAAAGAAAAAGTAAAAGAACAAACAATGGTAAGAAGAAAAAAAAATCCGAGCTCTTTACAAAGCCTTCACAAAGCTCTTCACAAAGGTGTGTATTATTAAACTACGGAAGGTGTTATATGGTAATTAGCTCAATAGAATATTATTCAAAATATCTGGATTTTAATCTCTGCTCTGACAGTTTCTAGCAGCATGACTTAAGTCTCGCCTATTTACTGATTGTTGTTTGATAACAGGAGATTTATATAATTCCTGTGAGCGTCAGCTTTCACATCTTTAAAAAGATTATGAGTGCTTCACAGAATGGTTGGCAGTATTAACCTTAAAAACGAACGCACAGAGCAATGTGCTGGAACCCTCTGGGTGTTCTATCACTGTTTGTTGAAGGTAAAACAGCTGGGTGGTTCTGCCACTGAAAATCACATTTCTGAAAGCATAGAAACAGTCTTACTCCATGGGTCTGGGTCACCATCTCCTACCCAGACAAAAGAAAATCCCCAAATTATTTGAGCCTCTAAATACTATCCAACTCAACAGAGCAACGGCAGTGGGAATATTAGTCCTCACTTGGAGTACTAGTTCTCCTTTTTATTTTCTTTTAACATTTTTGTTGTTTGCTTGGTTAACTGGGGAAATTAGTCAGCCTGAATTACCTTCCCTGGAGTTGTCCTGTTTTTATGTGTTAATTAATGGTGAACTCTTACTCATTTCACATTTGAAGCAATATTATATTCACATATAATTATATTCACATGAAAAATTTTCAAAAAGTAAGAAGGAAATAAAAAAGGGGGGATGTCTGTATCCATTTCTGGACATTTCAGACCTGGTAGTTCCGAAGGACTGAAAAACAGAAATTAATGCCACTGCCTGTGGAGTTCTGAGGAAGAGCAGGGCTGCAGTTCTCATTTCGAATCCTCCTTTGCCATCTATTAAGAAGTAAGCATGGCAGAAATGGCCATGGGGGAGGCTTTTTGATTCTCAATTCCTCTGAACATTGTCAGTGTCTAATCAATAGCTAGTCTGGGTAGCATTAAACATGTGTTCTCAGTTCAAGGTCGTCTGATAGGGATGGCTGAGGGAATTGCTCAGTTTTGCTGTAAAGTGCAAAAAAGGGCGCCTACATTCGGGTTAGCCTACTTAAAAAAAGACAAGTTTTAACCACATTGTATTAAATACAAACTGTTTTAGTGGGTCACATGGATTATCAATTATTCTGGATCTTGTGATTTTGAGGACGTAGCCTACTGAATTTGAGATTCTGCCCTTATTAATTTCTGCTTTCTACAAAGAACTGGGTTAGCAAATATGTCAGTCACTAGAATGAAGGAAGTCTATTCTTCCATATCTTACATTTTGTAAGTTGATAATTGCATACAAGTTTAAATCCCTTGTACCATAGACTTAATCAGCTGTGTAACAAACCAGGACGGCTTATTTCAACATTTAGAGTTGGGCAGCAATGGCCTAATACACATTTTTTTTTCTTTTTAGCTTTAATCCATGTGAGATGGCACTTAGTGAAACTGTCACATGTTTCATGGAAATAGTGAGATGAAATAGTGTAGTTCTTACACCACAGGTCTCATAAAAGTTATGAGAGAAATAAGAATGATTATTAAATCATTATCTTTTGGAAATAAGGTCAGTTGAAATTAGACTGCTTTCAAACTTAAAGAATTTAAAAATGTGAATTTTAGGAACTAGAGAAATCTCCCCAGAAAAAAAGATAAATAATTAATTGGCTTGGTATGAAATTTAATTTGCAGTTTTCTCCTGAGTCCTGGAACAATGTTGATGTCTTGAATACTTTTCCCAACGTATACTATAGAAAGTGTTTAAAGCAGAAAACCAATCAAAGCTTCATGGAGGTTGTTAAAAATTTGACTCATATGCCATGTTCACTTAAAAAATTAAATGAATATGGGCACTGAGATTATGGCAGAGCAGAATAGACAAAGGCACTCTGGCTTTTGGTTAATAATCTGTGACTCATTTGACCTGCAATAATGCAGGCTTTGAGAAAAAATAAAACCATATAATGTAAAACCTTCAACTCAAATGTTAAACAATATCCAACAAGAATAGGTCATGGAACCCCTTTATAACTTGTTAAAAATCAATGGATGTCATAAATATAAAATTTTAGAATTTGATGAAAATAGACATATAGCCAAATGAATACATAGACTGATAAAATTAACTCAAAATTGTGAAACATCAAAGTTCAAGATTTCTATGGCCTATATGATACTATTTGTTTTGTAACATAGAAATCACATATACAGAGGGGAAAAGCCTACAGCTTCCAGACATGTAGCCTCTTGACTATTGTCTTAGTTCAAAGTGCCAAGACCTTTCCTAGTCCAGCCTTAAGGCAATAATCACTAGAGCCAGCTCCCTTATTTCAAATATGCCTGCTCTGTTTTCCACATAACGCTGTGATGTGAGCCTCTTTCACTTTTAGTATCTTTTCCTTCCTTAAAAAGTTTTAATATCAAATTCCAAACACCTTACTTTTGCACAGACCTGTTTGCTTGTGTATTTGTTTGAACACAGCTGGATTCATTTGATCAACTATGCCCAAAAGGCATTTCCCAGGTCTGGGTCTACCACTTAGAAACTGAGTGACCTTCCTCACTTGCTTAAATTATCTAAGTCTCATTTTTTCACATTGCTGGCATAGTGATAACTATAGCACCCACTTCACAGGGTTTTATGAGGTCTAAATGAAACAGTGAATATAAAGTACTTAACAGTGTGCCCCCGTGGATAACAAGCACTCCATAAATATTAGCCATTGTTATCATTTTACAACATACCCACGTTTGCACAGCTAGTAGGTGCAAAGCTGGGATTCTAAGTTAGAGGTTTTTTTGTTGCCAAGCCTTATGATCTTTGTGCTCTGCACTCTGTATATCAGATGTCTTAAGGGAGATTTGGATGGATGCTGGCTCCCATTCACTTCACAGTCAAATCCTCTAACACGGGGCTATAGTGCTGAATTACTATAATGTCGATTGAAATGAGAGTCCTAAGATTTAGACACCAGACACTAGGGAAGCAAGGTTGACATTCTGTTGTGAAAGCTTAAGTGTCTGAATTGTACTACTGCCCGGACAGAAGGCCAACCCACTGCCGTCCAGACCGACCAGTGTGTTTGTCTACAGAATGAGCCAACTTTTATTTTCCAAGAGGCAACACAGAGAATCTTCTTAATATCCTCAATTTGGTGTGAAATAAGATGCTAAATTACCACACCAGAGACTGGAAGGGAGTAGTTTATAAAACAAAGGTTACATGGCAGATGTAGTCAACAGCCTACCCATTTCTTCCCTGTTCAGAAAGGATAAAACACACTTACTCCCTTATGTACATGGCTTCAGAAAAGCATTCTGTAGAGCAGTAAGCTTAAGTCTGGGATTCCAAAGTTGTAATATTAGCCTCTGTGAACTCCAGTTTCAATTTAATTAAAATGAGAATAATATCAATCATATCTCCTTTACTGTTATGAGAATTAGAGAAAATGTTTTAAAATCATAGCAATTATAGACAGCCAAAATTACTTTCAAATTATATTTACCCAGATTCTAGAACTTAAGTCTGAATTGATTATCATGTGTGAAGACAGAATATTTGGATGATGCTTCCTCACCCTTTGGATGGCAAGTCAATCCAGACAGCCCAGCTTTGAGAGACCTGCCTTTCCTGGGGAATGCTTCAGATCCAGTAGGCTGAGGCCACCCACATCAACAATCCCGCAAGGTCAACAGATGTCTGGCCTTAATTATAGGGTAAGTGATTATAGTTTTGTTCTACTATTTCTGAAGCGATGTGTCCTAAAAGCTTTCAGTGTCAATGTTCCTACTGCTTTCCTGTCTCTATATTTGGCTCAAACTTTAATCTTAACTTGGCCTATACTTGTGGACACCACCTCCACACTACACATCTCTTGTTCGCAGATTGTATGTATTAAGTCATGACGGCCATGCAGTCTGCATTTCTAATAGTGACTCCAGTTCTTTTATTTGGGTTTTGTATCTTAATCCTTGTACTTATATTCTGATTGGAAATAACATCCTGGACTTTCACCACAGCTCTTCCTTCAACTGTCATTTATGACCATACATTATAGTTCTGGTCATTATATATAGACAGGTATAGAGTTATCCATAGACAAGACGTTTATAGCCTGTCTCTGAAATGACTACTCAGCTCAGTCTCTAGGCTTTTTAAAGGTCTAGACAGTCTCCCCACTCTTGTGCAGAGACCAGTCCCTTTCCTTTTGACAAACTCTGTTCCCATTATGTATAGAAATGGTAAGGAGACCTGGGTTTCAGAAGACTAGCGCTCACACCATCCAACTGAATGGCAGATTCATATGTTTGCTACATCTGGAGCTAAAAATACCATCCATGATTTTTTTTTTTTTGCAAGAAGTTAGATGATGAATCTAAACTAGACCAACTAAAGTCTGAATTTAGTTAATGTTTTTATATTTATATTCCATCTTAAATTCCAAGATAATTTGAGACAGTGTACCCTCCAAAACATACCTAAAATAGAACCTATAAAACTAAGGTTTAAAAGGAGAGCAGAGAACACAAAAAAGCTATTGCAGCAAAACAAGAACCATGTTATGGAGTGGGGTAGAGAAATCTAAATTAGGAATATGGGGCAGGTAGAGTCCCAATAATTAGGTCGTAAACTTGGTGGTATTCCTAGAAGCCAAAGCCATGTAATTATGTAACTCTCATCCAATAAAGAGAAATAGATCTTAAGAATGACCAACTGCCCCTACTTCTAAACAAGGCATTTTTTGAACATTGAGTGAAAATAGAATAATAAACTTAAGCACTTTATTTCAGTTATGTTAGGTACTGAGCATGCAAAAGAGATTAAAATCTCACGGAAGAGAGTCAGGCAGGAAGAGAAACCTTTATAATTCATTGTTAGTTCTGTGTTAGAGATGTGTCCTTGACTCTATGTGGTGGTAGAATATAATTTCTCAAGTGCTGTCTTGGCCTACTTTTGACAACATGACTCAAAACTTAATATTCCTTCATAGTCTGGTAAGCTCTTGCCACAACAGTTTTACTTCTCAGGCTCTAAAATTCCTGATTTTCTATACACACATACCCAACTGGCAGAGCTACCAGATACCTAACACTCAAGAATGAGCCTTGTTTCCTCAGACTTGGCAGGATTATTCAAAATACCCAACCCCAAGGAATATGATGAATTTAGCCTAACCCCACCAAGTAGCCATATATTAACTGCCTCCTATAGTTCCAGCTTGTTGTCACCATGTCTTGGGGATGCAGCCCTCACTGGCTGGTACCTTCTTGAATATAAAGCTATTAGGTAACAGAGTTCTGTCACTCATCCATGTGTGTGTCCATATATTGCATCCCACCATCACAAGATAGGTGCCTTAAAAAATAGGTGCCGCATTTTGTTTATTAATATGGGAATAGAATGGGGAAGTACTCTCAAAGGCGGAATCAGAAATGATTATAAACCGAGTCTTGAAATGCGAGAAGGAGTTAGGCAAAGAGAGGTGGGGAATGTGAGATTGGAAAGGAAAGGGTTGACTTGCATTCAAATCAAGGGTTAAGCATGTACAAAATCATGGGGATGTGGAAACTTCTGGTACACTTAAGGAGCTGTAAAATGTTCAGTGTGTCTTCAGTCTGGACTTAAAGTATGAAGTAGAAACATGTCAGGTGCGAGAGTAATAACCAATACTCACACCCTGAGAAATTTTGCAAGCTATATAATAAGGGTTTGGCGGTGATTCTAAAAACTATGTAGGACAAGTATTTTAGCAATATAAAACAATTTTTTAAATTGTATTTAAAAAATATATTTCTGGAAAAACTTTAGAAAATGGATTAAAGGGGGAGAGTATGGAAAATGATAGCCAGTTAAAAGCAATTGTAATAAAGGTTTCTGTAAGAATTTGTGAGGGCCTGAATAAAAAAAGTGGAGACACTCTTTAGGGTTTTGTGCAGTTTTGTGCAAGGATAGCCCATTGATCTTCCTGGGAATCTAGGCGTGTGCCCTCAAAAAAAGGAGGAGTAATGAGTGACCTCAGTTGTATCAGACTGGCCTAGTGAATGGACATTTACTAAGATGGGAGAATCCAAGAGGAGAGGAAAGTTGGGTGTGGTGGGAAGGAAGATCTATTTAGTTATAGGCCCACTGAGTTTCCACTGCTGGGGGGACATCCTCATCAAGAGGTTCGACAGTAGCTGAACCTATGAGTCAAAAGAATAAGATTGTGGTCTGGTTTAATAATATTCATTTTGACAATATTCATGCCCACGTAATTGTAGGACATCGATAAATCTTCGCACATGTTTAAGATAACAGAGGAAGGAGTAGAGAAAGGGCAATTCAGAATTCTGAAGGCCATAAAGGTTTTGGAAGTGGATAGAGGGAATCGACTGAGAGAGATCACACAGACATCATAGAGATGGAGAGAAATAAGAGAGTTGTGTCAGACAATTCAAGGGGAGAGTGAATATCAAGAAGGAAGGAGATGCTATTAATTTCACAACACTGAGCCCAGTGACTGAAAAATGCTTCTGGAACCTATCAATATTATGGATAACCTTGGCAAAACAAGTTGAAGAAAGGAGTTTTGTTTTAAGATAGAGAGAAACTTATGTTAGAGGAGAAAGTAAGAATTTCTATGATTTCATTTTAGGAGCAAGAGTCTAGGAGGAAAGCAGGGTGAAACTGACCTGAAATAACAAAGGAATACTTTTCCTCCTAGTGAGGAGCAAAGCAGACAAAACCAAGAGTTAATACCAAAGCCTCAAGATGAGAGTAAAAGTTGGAAGCCCCCTTAACTAATAAATTTTGCTTTCTCTGCAAAATAAGAGACATATATTCAGTAATATAGTATGAAATCATTGAATTGCAAAAAAAAAAAATGTGTCCATGATTGCTGTTAGAAAATATAAAACTCTGAATCCACGTGGCTCTTTTCTTGTCAGCAGTTAGAAACTATGCTAGGATACTAGATTTGGATTTAAGTTTTATGCTCATATCTGGTATTTCCAAGCACTTAATCCTTCTGCTTCTTTTAGATGTAGGCAGTACTATTTTATGTTTAATGTCTTTTTGCACTTTGTACCCTGTGAAAATGCATAAGCAGCCTGCAGCTTGCTGCCTCCACTGCTTTTGGAAACAGGGATATAAATCTTCAACCAAGTGATAAATGAAAATGGGAATATTTTACCATATAGTAAAAATACATTTGTGAATATTGCTGTAAAACTCCAAAAGCATTAAAAATGCAGGGGGAAAAAGTGAAATGGAATTGTTAAAAGAATCAATGATTGTGTGTTTTTTAAAAACTTTGCAGCATGTATGTTCAATGGAAATCATCTGTCTGACCCTCCATAATTTTATTTAGTCCTATGGCTATGGCAAACTGAAGGTATGAACGATCACTAATGAAATTATCTAATATTTATAGAGTGCTTGTTCTGTGTCAGACACTGGGCTAAGAATTCCCCCTGCCCTATAACATTTTCTCACTCCCATATACATATGGAGAAACTGAAGTATTGAATAGTTAAGTGACTGGCTGAAAGACACACAACTTATGAATGGGATAGCTATGTGGTAAAGTTAATTTGTTACCCTGAAAATGGGCAAATTTTTACCAATATATGCTATTTTCAGATTACCATGTTTCTTACAATCCTAAATCCCATGCTATATCTTTATCAATTATCAATTTATACCTAAGTTGTTGCATTACTAGTTGCATACATGTAGAATCTCCAATTTTAAGTCTCTCTGCGCTTTGAATAAATGTTCAAATAGATGTAAGAGTCAATACATAATAATTAAAGATTACTGATTTAAGTTACCACTCATCGAATATCTGCTATGTACCAGGTACTATTCTCATATATTCATATTGAAGCTCATCCCATAGAGTGGGTCTTCTGTAATGCACTATGAAGTTATTTAGAAAACCGGAAGACAAAAGTTTTAGTGCTTAATATTAAATTTCATTATTTGACACAATATCTATTATAAACCCCCTACATTTGAAAATATTTTATAAAAGTAGAAAAATATTTTAGAGATTATTCTGAAGGAAGATATGCAAAATAGTTCAATAAGGGGAATAAAGAAAAGGAGCTGACAAGTATGAAAACCGTTATGCCAACTTTTCACCCCTTTGTTTTGTTTCAACCTCAGATATAGAAGTCAGATTTCATCATACTGCTCAGTTCAAGAAAAGTTATTATCATTCCTCAGTCCTTGGAAGGAGTTACACTGTTTTATCTGTTCATTTTTAGATGCAGAGTCCACTCTTCATTTCCTCTATTCCTTGGGGGCATCCATGCTAGTGTGTTAAACACATTCCTTCTCATGTGGGTTGTGCCTTTGTATAATGTATAATATTGATTTTTGTGAAATGCTGTCCTGGTTTTATTAGGTATAGACATGGATAGAGAGACAGAGATTGACATGATAGAAACTCTGAAGATCAGAGAGTCTAACAAGCTGGGCCAGGATGAAAAACTCATTTATGGGTAGAGTTCAGACCTCATTCTGACTGTAAAGTTGTCAGGCGTGCCTTCCCTAGTCTGCCAACTGTAGGGAACTATAGGAAAAGGGGAAATTTCTAAATGCACCCCTAAAATCCAAACTGTTGGAAAAGTGAATCAAGCTAATAATCAACATCATAGATATAAACTAGAGAAGTTCATGATTATTTTTGCAAGTCCAAAAATCAGAGATAAGGAAAAGGAGGCAGAGGGGAAATTTAACTCTTGGGAATTAAATTTATCACCTACCACATAAATGATTAATATCTAAGGTGATGAAACTGATAATGACTGAGAGATGCTATCAACCTGACAAAACTAAACAAATTTTTTAACCTGACATGCCCCTTTCAAGACATCATCTGTCACCTGAAATGAATTCTGTTTCTAATTTGTCTTCATAAATAATGCAACTAATTGAAAGGTAGTAACAATGGAAGTCTTTAACTTCTTTCATCTTCAATTTGAGGGTAATCTCTTTTATTCCCTGGAAAGAATATTCCATTCTTTTTGTCAAATAAAACTTAGATATCACTGAACAGAACACTGAGATCAAAAACAAAAGAATTCATTGTATGAAGATCACCACATATAACAGCTTTCTCAATTTTTTCCTAGCATTATCTTAAAATGTGAAGCTCATAAAAATATGACATAAAGAAATTTATTCAAGTTCAAACTCTAACGAAGAATATCTTAATTAATCAAGTTTCCAGATGCATATGGCTACTCACTCCTTGCCACCTAACTTCTGCTTATTTGGAATTAATACATGAACTCTCACTCTGCTGTGTCATGCAATCACACAGAGAAATCTTTCATTTATAGTTTGTCTATATTCTTTCTTCTTCTTTTTTCCTCCCTCATTTAGTGAAAATAAAAAGGGACCATGGGGTGAAGGGTGGGGGTGGGGGGCTGGAACAGAGCCTGACAGTTCCCAGCAACTTCATATTAAAGAATAATAATTTAAATGTGGTTTATCTGTGAGTCCTCTGTGCAGACATTAGTGACTCTATGTGTTTATGTGAGTGCAGATGTTAATAAACCTGTGTGCTAAAAGAGGTAAGAGCATAAGGAGCATTAAAACTTTCCATCATTTAATTATTTCACCCCTTTGGGAAGGCCAATTTCAGCAAATACATCAGGGGAAGGACATGATTATGAATGGAGATTTGAGCTGAGCATGTTTCACAAGACTGTTATTAAAAATGGAAATCCAAGAAAGATTTTGCAAGATTTATTAAATTATAGCTAAAACTCTACAAGTTACTTAAAATGCAAATTACCAAGCTAAATATTGAAAATTTGAATAATATACATTTTTTTAATCTATCCCCTGGCTGTTATAAAATATCAAATGGTAAAAGAAGAGATTTTGTCTACACTATCATTACCTATATTTAATAACATCTACTAACATTATTAGCAATGAGAAAATCACCAATTAAAAATTATCAAAGGATAATATATACTGTAATATAGAATATTGGTCCAAAAACACAAAATACTGCAACAAGTTTGACTATTTCCCTAACAAGAAAATCCATCTGTGTACAATCTCTCTATATTTTATACTGCATTATAATAGCTAACATTTATTTAATACCTACTAGGTATTTTGTAGGTATTGAGTTATAAATAAAAGTAGAAGAAAAACATGAAGATAGACTGCAGAAGTGGTAAGTAAAGAACAATGGTTCTTTATTTCTTGTACTAGTCTGCTCAGGATTCCATAACAGAAATCAGGGTGAGTGGCTTAATTAAAGGAAATTTGTTTTCTCACAGTTCTTGAAGCTGGAAAGTCCAGGATGAAGTTTCTAGCAGGTTTTGGTTTCTGGTAAGAGTTTTCCTCCTGGTTTCAGATGACTACCTTTTAGAAGGTTCATCCTCATAGAGCAGAGAGAAAGAACAAGATAGCTGGTGTCTTTTATTATTTGGATACCAATCCCATAATGAGACTTCTGTGCTGATCTAAATGTCTCAACCTCCCAAAGGTTCCATCTTTCAATACCACAGGAATTCCAGGCAACAAGATGGAAATTTGGTTGGACACAATTTAGTCCACAGCAAGGAGAGAAAAAAAAAATCAAAATTCAGAAATCTGGTAATCAGAGTGTAACTAAAGACAGACAGTATTTAATGGTGTGAACTGTGTTGTCAGGAAGTCAAGAGAAGGATTTGGGAAGAATGAGTAGTAACAGTGTCAGAAACCATAAAGAAAGGTATGGAAAAGAATCAATTTGAAACAGGTAATTATGAGGTCATCAGTGTTTTTTGCATGGTATAATGCCCAGATGTACATATAAAAAGCTATGTTTAAGAATGTCATTAAGCAATACAAAAGTATAGGTACTTTAGGAAAAAGAGAAAATGTCTTTGGCTCTGGTAACCAGAAAAAAATTTAACAAGTCAACTGACATTCAATAGAATGTGGTGCGTAGAGTTCTGATTGATGCAGTCTTGGGGATGAGATAAAAACTGGTGAAGAGTACAGTAGCCAAGTTTGTAGAAACATGTCAGAGAGATGTAAGAGAGAAGTAAATTTGCACTTGCAGGCTGAAAATGGAAGGTTAATTTTTTTCATCAATGGCAATTATGACAATACACTATTTTAACCCACAGCACTATTTAACACAGATGGAAGAATTTCATTTTAGAGTGCCTATGTGATTTTCTTAATCTATATTTTTATATTTATCAGAAATTATTTTAAATCATTGACTCAGGAGAGAAATTAATCAGGTTTTCATGAAAACTACTTTTCTCTTTTTCAAAGGGAAAGTTCTTGATCTCATTAGCTCTCAGAATTCTTATACCTAAGACAGGAGATTGGGATAGATTCTTCCTCAAATTCTTTCCAGATATTATTCTGTGATATAGAAAATAGCATTTTCACACACACACACACACACACACAAAGTAAAACTTATTTCAATAAAAACATTTAAGTTACACATTTACTAAACTGGAGATAAAATTCTCACACTATTTTTATGCTTGGACTTTCGGACTTTCTAAAATCATAGTTCTTTAAGTTCTTTTCAAATGAAATTAGAGATCTATTAGATAATTACTTGCCACAATCCAATGGCACTTTTAAAAGTATAGATGAGTAGATGATTTGTTATGATTTAGCAATTATGGAAACTCCATAAAATGATAGCACTTTAGAAATGCAGTAACCTTAAAATTGCTTTCTCTAATGTCTATATTGCATCCATGAAGAAACCTGGGTAGGGAGAGGTTAAATGACTGGTTGAGAGTCACATGCCAACCTCAGAGTTCACTATGTCACTGTCCTTAGTCACATGGACAAGATATAAAGGTGGTAGGGCCTCCCTGGTGGTGCAACGGGTTAAGCGCAGCACTATGAAGCTATCCAGAGCCACTGCAGCATGAGTTTGATACCCGGCCTGGGAGATTCCCACATGGCGCAGCAGACCTCTCCTGCCTCGCCCGCTGCTCCCCTCAGCAGTGTACTTCAGTCGATCTGCCTGTTCTGTTCCCCACTCTGTCTCTGGTGAATCTACTCACCACCCCACACCTCTGGCTACACCCCAGCTTGTATGCATAAATAAATAAATTGTTTAAAAAAAATATAAAGGTGGACTAACAAGAACATGAATATTTCCATCTGTGTGATGATTGGTAAAATGTATTTTCTGTTTCTTAAGTTGTTGTTTCCAGGTAAAGAGAAATTCATAAGCAGAGGAATGGCTTAGTGATATCACTGTTAATGGAAGCCACCAACAGCAAAGCGAATCTGACTAGTTTCATTCCTGTCTACTTTCCGGTGTCCTGACACCAACCACATGCAATGGTTTCTCTGTGATTCTTCTCACACCTGGGGCATATCCTCAGACTGACTTCCTGATGCCTCCTTTCAGGAGAGGTGACAGTGGGCCAGGAACTGTGCTACTCAAGGACAGGGAGTCAGCTCCTGACTAGAACCCCATCTTAAAGGAGACTGTAGGAGAATCCCTCCCTGACTAAGTTTGTCTCAGATTAGTCCCATCACAAGCTGAGGTAAACCGATCGATCTCCCAAAGGTCCCATCTTCTATTACTACCACATTGGAATTTTGGACAGCAAGATGACAGTATTGTGAGGCAGCATCCTGATATGTCAGTGTGATGAGATTCTCCCACAAACACTCCCTTTAAAAAAGTGCCATCATGGTGGCAGTAAGAACATTGTGAGGAATCAGATAACTTTAGAATCTGAAGAAAATAATGGATCTTTTCCTCCAGAAAACATAATAAACATTCCATAAATTTAGGGACAAATTCAGGGGCCCAAACTGGGATCCATGACATTGAGCTCTCCAGTTTTGTATCAGCTGACCAAACATCCTTGATGATAAGTCAAGTGGCCCAGGAATTTGTACTTCCTGCCACCACAGTCAGAAATTATGACCCCTTCTTTCACATCACCTCTGGCAGAAACTTGCTCACAACTGCTGGATATATATCAACACAAGTGCATAGTTCTTCTTACATATTTATTTATTTTTTGAAAGGAGTCATCTGAAATTTCCAAGTGTGTGGGGATGCAAGGAGTTTACTATAGTTGTGATTAAAAGAAAGTACATAAAGCATGAGAGGCCCTAACTCAAAGTGATACCACCGTAGGCCTATGACTAACAGGCAGAATGAGGAAAAGAAAGAAAAGAAGAGAGGGAGCAAGGAAAGAAATTGATACAATCAACTTCAAGTTGTCCAAAATAGTGGAATCATAAAGTTTTACAATGCCTTTTTCTTTTCAGTGATTCTACCATGAAACATGAGGAGGTGTTTCTACCACAATTTTCTGGTAAGTATCAGCCACCATTCTCAGTGTCTTGTTCGGTTAAAAAAAAAAAAAAAATCCCAGGCCTCCCTGGTGGCGCAGCGGTTGAGCGCTGCTCTGTGGAGCTGTCAGCAACCGGCGATGGGAGTTCGACGCCCAGCCCGGGAGAGTCCCACATGGTGCGGCAGACCTCTCCTGCCTCACCCACTGCTCCCCTCAGCAGTGTACTTCTGATCTGCCTGTTCTGCTCCCCACTCTGTCTCTGGTGAACTCTCTCATCGCCCCACGCCTCTGGCCTGTACCCCAGCTTGCCTGTATAAATAAATAAATCTTTAAAAAAAAAAATCCCAAAGAAAAAGAGAGCTGTTTCAACTTTTTTGTTTTTAAAAACTCTGGCCCTTCCTACAATACAACTTGAAATATAGACCAATGTGAGAGTTCTCTAAGTAAATTTTTTTCTGTTCAAAACAAATAAACACACAGTTCCTGTCCTCAAGCATTCATTATTAGTCCTTAAATACAAAGTATTTAAGTTCTTCATAAGCTAATTTAATGAAACTGCTAGAATTATGTCAACTGAGAAAGTGAAGACCATTCTTTTAAACCAAAATTTCAGCATATACATGTGAGAAAGGCCTAAAGCTTTGCCGAAGTAAAGTGCTGGGTTCTCAGTGCAATACTTGTATGGAATGGTATAAAAGGGTTTAAATGAGGCATAGCAGACCTCTCCTGTCTTGCCCACTACTTCTCTTAGCAGGTATTTTAATAAATCTGCTTTTTCTGTTCTTCAATAAAATAAATAGAAAGAAAAGGGGAGATAAATGGGAAAAATGATTGTAGTCTTGAAATCTGTCTTTCTCGTTAGCTTAATTTGTTATCTTAGATAGGTGATAGATTGATAATAGAAAGACAGATGATACATAGATGATATTTATACATACATAGATAAGCATACATATATAGATTATATATATTATTTCCTTTATACACTGTGTTGAAATTCTGCATAAGGAGATCATTAGCATGTGGAAACAGCTTTTGTAAATAAGCTGTTATTATAGTACTAGAAATGGCTTTAAGGAATAAAAATAGAAAACCTAAACTATAATATCATTATCCAACTCCACTTTTGACCTGATTTATTAAAACAAAAATTGGAAAATTCAAAGGTGGTGAGAATTATAGAAAGAGTCTAGTGATTTTTCTAAGGAATAGCTAAAAATTACCAGAGGTCAGAAAATTAATCATAACTATAAATATCATTTAGTTGGTTATAGAGTTTGTATTTTGCCTTTTCATAACTACCAGATATATTAGATTTATATCAGTCACTACTTTGCAAAATATTTTTGTATCAGACACACAAAAAATTTATGACACACAACAACAGTTTAAATTTTACTCATAAATACTGCATTTGCATGTGTTAATAATCCTGCTGCTCTTAAATATTTTATAATGACAGAAGTTATAGCTTCAGTTTAAAGATGCTACCAGCTGAAGGTTTTATAGGTTGGGGATGGGAGTGAGAAAGGGATTCCTGTTGCTAAAACAAGTAATCCTGCCAAAAGAAGATGATATCTGGATAATGTACACATGCTGTTGTCACACACCTACTGCTGTAGATACAATCACTATGACACTGGTTTCACGGGACACTACAATATGACTTCTCTCTAGTTTCGTTTGACTTTGGCAAAGTCCTTATTTTGTTCACAGGATTCCCAGTTTCTCTTAGGAAAAACAGACCTAAGACCAGAAGATATTTACCTGTTTCCCTTGGCCTTCCCTCATTTTCCATAAGACACACTAAACAAAAAAAAAAAAAAGCCAAGGGAGTATGTGTTATGATATTAGGGGAAATTGACTTCTCTTTCAAGTTTAGTAACTATGGAATATTTAAAAAAGAGTTATAATTTTAAATAGATGAGCTAGTTAGTAATCCTTATATATATATTTTTCCTTTGCTTTGGGCTCCCATCTGGCACCTCAACCTGGAGTTCTCTGGCTTTTGCTAAGGAGGGAAATGAGGTTGGGGCAGAGATGGGATAGAGTGGTAGGGCGGGGAGTGGGGGTGGGAAGTTTCCCTACCAATACCATGAGCCCCAAGAATCTTTACATAAATTGAGTAGCACAATATAAAACGTCACCTCATTGAGGGGTTTAAATGTATACAAGAAATTCCAATAACACTTTTTAAAGTAATCCTTATACAAATTAAACCAGCATTTAAATTGTGCTGTGAAAGATACTACTTTCTTAATATAATATTTTAAAAAGGGACTTGGCAATGAAATTAGGGTGTGGCCTGATGCTATCTGAAGATCATCACTGATACAAAAATACTTTTATGTAAACCACTTCAGTTAAAAGGAACAACAGCATTTATAATCATACGGGGAACACAGTATTTAAAATTCTGTGGTTTTTGTTTTCTGGGTATAAAGGCACATATTCATTTTAGAAAAATTATAGAACTCAAAAAACATACAAAATATATTTTGAAATAATAATTTAACCACATAAAACTGACATCTAAGAACAGTTTTATGTGCAATGAATATATAGTAATCTCAGATTAATCTATGTAATTTTAACAATTCTTGAGAAATAGTAAACTCCTTGTCATATAACTACCACTTTTGTTTTTATGAGTCCACTTCTGAGTCTGATCTGAAATGAGTGAACATCATATTTAGTGACTATAAAAGCCCACCATCTTCTCTTCTTTGTGCCTCTGTGCTGTACTTGTATATAAGCAACAACACACAAATTGATACTTTACTGCCTGTGGCAGAAATAATAGGCTGTGGAAATTATCACACATTTGGAGATTCAAATCTTGCTTGTGAATGTTGATTTCCATATTTCTTTCCTCATCTTTGTTATCTGTTAGCCTTTTAGTAAAAAAATATCTGTTTTATTTCTGAGCATTGTACCTGAAAACTGTCAGTTTTTATAGATATTTTTACAAGAGAAAACCTTTCCATCCTGCCCTTACATAGACAGGTCGATTTTCATTGAAAAGGGCTTCAAGCTGGTTCTAATATTTACTCACTTATGCAGGTGCGTTCATCAGCATGGAGTCTGTATCCGGTATCACATTCACAGTGGAAGGTGCCCAGGGTGTTAATACAACGCTGCTGGCAGCCTCCATTCACCACCGCACATTCATCGACATCTAGAGGAGGAAGACAGATGGCCAGGATTACAATGTCATTTCAATGTCAGCTTCAAGAAGTGGCACGATATTTCTTTGAATCACAGTATGTGTTATATTGTACAAAGACACCATCTCTGTGGCCACAAATCTTTGCTTGTTTGATACATTTTACTCCACAGTGTAAACAAGAAAGTGCAAATAGAAACTTTATTGGACTTTTTAAAGATCAGCAACAATGAGCACAGGGATTGTCTCATAATTTTCTATTGGTTAATTAGACAGATTCGTAATAGGGATATTTCCATAAAGAAGAAAAATTGGAGGGAAGGAATACAATGAGCCACTCTATATGGAACATCACACATTTGTAGATAATCACCTATTATTGGCCTACTGCAGCTGAATTAAGCCACTAATAAAATTAAGACCTTGACTCTCCTTTTCCTGTGCTATGCTGAACATCAGGGAAGAGACAGATAAACATAAGTAAAGCATGGTTTGGAGTTCTTAAAGTTATATCAATATATTTGCTCTTTGATTCAGTTTCTTTTCACTCAGATTTTAGCTTTCTGAAATAAACATGCTAATGTGAGAGTTTACTTAAACTTTAGAAAACAGAAAGGAGATCAAGACTTCTGGTGACCTACGTCTTATGATTAAACAAGGTTATGATTAATGAATATTCATAATATTCATCTTCCTTTAGGGAAAAAAAGATGGATTAATAGCTCAACATCCTATACTTCTTTGTACTCTCTGTAACTTAGTTCTCCAAAATCAAAAAAGAAGACATGCAGACTGAGTAAATTTTTCAGGTAATCAGAAGATTAACAGCTTTGGAATTTTTTTTTAAATATTTATTTATTTATGCATACAAAATTGGGTGTAGGCTAGAGGTGTGGGGGGGTGGTGAGAGGATTCACCAGAGACAGAATGGGGAGCAGAAGAGGTGGATCTCTGAAGTACAGTGCTGAGGGGAGCAGAGGGCAAGACAGGAGAGGTCTGCTGCACCATGTGGGAAGCTCCCTGACCGGGGATTGAACTCGTGCTGCAGTGGCTCTGGATATTTTCATAGTACTGAGACTTAATCCATTGCAACACCAGCGAGTCCCAGCTTTAAAATTGTTTTGCTTGGAGAATTTTTTTACTTCAAATCTGTCTTTTGCCAGGTGTAGAAGTAAAAATCAGGGATAGATATGGAGCTTGGCAAGGGAAGGCACACGTTTCATGCAGAGGATGTCTCTGACTTACCATGCCTCCAAACCCAGATAGTATGTCAAAGAATAAGGGACATGAACAGTGGTCACTAAAATACAAGATCTTACATCCACAGAGTAGGACCTTTACTTGACATCAACTTTCATAAAGAATACTATTGTGCTATTTCATCATAGAACTTTTTAACTAAAATTGACTGGATTTCTAGTGAATGATTTGTACTGTGGTAAAATCTAAAGGATTTATCCAGAGGAAAGTAAGAGTTTTCTTTAATTTGGTACTGACTTTTTATAAAAAGAAAAAAAATATATATGCAGAATATTTGTTCCAAAATAGGATTCACATTTTAAATTTATTAGTTGACTACATTATATAAATTTTACACAGTTTAGTATTTCACTTGTAAAATTAGGTATTCTGAAGTAATTTCTGATGTTTTAAAGGAGTCTTATTTTAGAGATAAGCACTGATTTTTCAATGTATTAGAACTTTTATTAAAATTTGAGCATGATAAACCGTCCTCTAAGTCTCTTTTATACAGACTCGTGGCAAACAGAAATCTCCATTTGTTACTCACATTTTATGCAGGGATTTAACATTTATGCCAGCTAAATTTTTATTTTCCAGCTTTTGGGTGTTATTCCTCATGTTGGAGAAATAATTTTGATTATTAACTTTTTCAATCCCTAAATTAGATATCCTCCTTGTTCTTTTTTTAAGATTTTTTTAAAAGATTTATTTATTTATGAATATAATGGGGTGTAGGCTAGAGGTGTGGGGTGGTGAGAGGATTCACCAGAGACAGTGCGGAGCAGAACAGGCAGATGGAAATAAAGCTGGAATTCCAAAGGTGTAGTGGCTTGAGTGTATGTGTATGACAGTCAGCACTAGATGAATCAGGTTGGAGAACAAAGTTACAAAGAAAGTAAAGTCAAAAAACAAGGCTACACTTTTCTTTTAATTAATTTGGATAACAAAGACTCCCTCTTCTGATTTACAATGCAATATAATTCTGGATAGTTTGAGACATGAGAGGTTGTTGTCATATACCTCTCATATCTAAGCAAATTTATTAGTTAAAAAAATCAGTCATTTATAGAGTGGCAAATACAAATTTGTACCAAGTACAAAGTAGTTGGTTTGACTTCTTTCCTTTTTTTCCCTTTCAGAATACACTGAATTTACTGATTGTGTGGACACTGTCCACATATAATTTTCATATCTGCCAGCACATTAGAACTACTTAGTAAGGATTTTAAAATGCCAATGTCCTTGAGGAGTCTAGTTGGTCTGGGAAGCACACATTCAATAAGCATCCTAAGTGTTTCAAATATGTTGTAAGAGTTAGAGCCAGTTAGTTGAGATGTAGTTAATGCTATAATCACCTAGAGATCTTATTAAAATGCAGAGATTAATTCAGTAAATCTGGGGCTGGGAACCAAGATTTGTCATTTCTAATCAATGCAAGGTGATCTGTAGTGTTTGGCCTATGGCTCATATTCTGAATAGCAAAAATATAAACAGTCCCTTGTTCAACTTTTTTAAAGATTTATTTTTATTTATTTATGCATATAAGAACTGGGTGTAGGTCAGAGGTGCAGGGGTGAGAGGTTTCACCAGAGACAGAGTGGGGAGCAGAATAGGCGTATCTATTGAAATACACTGCTGAGGGGAGCAGGGGGAGGCAGGAGAGGTCTGCTGTGCAATGTAGGTCTGTTCTCTGGCTGGGATCCAACTCGCGCTGCAGTGGCTGGATAGCGCTGAGACTTTAAACCCTGTGACACCAGGGAGGCTCTTCCTTTTCTGATCTTTAATGTGACATAGGTCACAAATGTTATGACGTGGCTCAGCTGCTCAATTGTTTGAATAATACAGTCAAATAGACAATCTATAAAATAAATATATGCATGCATTTATTTAAAATATTTTTATATTTGCAATATGCATATATATTTATAATTTATCAGAAACCTCTTTCATAAACAAATCACCAATATTTCCCCACAATGTTCACTTAATCACTTAATAAAACAATGATTTTAAGGTAATTTCAGCATTAGCTGTTATAAAAATTAACTTGTTTCTGCAAAATATGAAGGATACTTTAGATCTTTCTAATGGGATATTTCTAATATAAAGTAAAATTGGGTTAAATTGCCTTGATATTAGACTCTCAAGCTGAAGTTGTCACAAGTGATTTTTTTTTCTATCTAGATTCTACCCAACAGAGTTGAAAACCAGAAATGTCAATATTACATTAACATGTTATTATCAAACATACTTATATGTGAAGAAACTGTATCTTTAAAAATTCTGAATTATATCTTTGTGTTGGATGCTTAGAAAAAGTCCTGCCCTTAAAATCGGAGCTACAGGACACTGCTGGGAATGATAAAGTGATTATAATTTTTTCAGCATTATCACTGTGATATAGAGCAAGGGTTTCATGATTTTTATACTGTAACAGAATGTCAAAAAGAATCAACTCTACCTGCTATTTTTCTTTTTAAATGTCCGTTTCTCTAAATATTTCTACTGTATTTATCCCAACACTATTTCCCTAGATGGTAACAGAATATAATAGCTTAATATAATTCGCATTATTATAAAATGTATTTTGCACATAAAAGCTCCCTGAGACAATAATGATCCACTTTTGTTCCCAAACAACTAAAATTGTTTCATATTATTTTTTTTAGAGTGAATGACCAGAGTAAGATAAATTATTCTTCTACTTGCCTTTTAATATATAGTTCTCAGAAAGTTGTTGATTGGAAATGTGTTGCTTTATATTGGAAATTGCATTGTAAAAAGTGTTGCGTATGTAAGGAATATTAAAGGGTATGGTGGAGAGTCCGCTAGATTTTCCATGTCACCTATTTACCAAATTATGTTTGCTCTAACATACTATAGTGTATTCAAGCAGCTGACATTTTATTTGCAATTCCATAGTGGATGATTGAATAAACTCTTTAAGGTAAAGATCCCATTGTAGAAAACATTTTCTGGCATAGAATTTATACTCCATAAATGTTTTTTGAATGAACAAATGTGTGGATTGAGATCATACACAGCACTAAATGGTCTTATCCACCCATATTCAATTTTTCTTAGAATCGGGCTCTCCTCTCACCCTCTCTTCACCCTTCCAGTAGACTATCGATGTTTACTTTTGACCATTCTTAAGTGAGTTTAAAAATCCAGGACCAAAATAACTTTTAATTTTGCTAATAAGCAATTTTGAACTATGTCTGTAGTGAATATTTACTTGTTGCCTCTTTAGGATACATTCATTTTTCCTGTACACTCATACTAAATAATGTGTAAGTCTACTTTAGGGAATTTTATCTGTTTCATTTTAAAAAATGTCATGTAGTTTTTGTAGGATTGATGAACACCACTCCTACTCCAGATATGAGGTGCATTCTACTAGGTCATCTCACTTCATTTTTCCACGGAGATTAGCTCATGTAATCTCTTCTTTTGCCTATGGTTTTCTTAGGAACAAATAAACTAATTCAGATGAGAGTCAATCTTCAGAAGCGCAACATACAGTATGTACATCTTGCTACATTAAGCTCTCCTGTTTCAGAAATCGTAATATGTGAATATGAAGTACTTTGTAGAAGTCATTTTCCTCCCATGAATGAAACTTTACTAAAGATAAAGGCAAAAAATAGGACAAAACTGAAGGAATCACAGAGAACAGAAGTAGGAGCTTTGATTGAACTATACCTGAAGTTCTCCTCATCTCTGAATTTCTCAGGTAAATGATCCAATAATCCCCTTTATAGTTTAAGCATTTTGAGTGGCATGATTATATTCCTTGTAAATTAAATCATTCTAACAGCTGCATTCAAAGTGCAGTGGTGGTGTGCAGAAGAAAATCACCAAGTGCAGATCAAGTTGACTAATGACATTTCAACAAGAGTTATTGTCCTCTAATCAGTAAAATTCTTTAATCTTTGTTTCATCAATAATTATGATGTGCCTTTTCAGCATTTATAGGAACGATTACAATCCATAAATATTCAAATGAATTTTGAGACTAGTCAAAATTTTGGTACATCTTAATTGCATATATTCAGGGTTTATCAAACTGCTTATGTACAATCTTGGGACATCTGATAATGTCAGAGGTTGAATATGCTTTCTTATTTGTTTTTATTACAATTTCCATGCAAGTAAACTTTTCCTAGATTTCCCCCAAATCTCTGGTTTCTACTTTCTCCTTTTGTTCCTTTCTTGGTTGTTACAAACTCATAGCATGAGATGCATGTGAGTAGGAAATAAATGCATGTTGGCCACTTGGAAGATTAGTATTACTTCACAAGGGGGAAAACCAGTATGATCCTGGTGCATTTATAAAAGAATGATAATACTAGGAAGAAACAAAACTCAAAAAACATGTATGTACTGTGTGGTAAACCAATATTACCTCAATAACAAAAACAAAACATTTATAAAAAATGACTTCTTATCTTGTGCTGAGTATTGGAGATTGTATGTTTTCATAGGAAATGTAATTGCTTATTCTGTACAGAATAAATATCAAAAGTGTAAAAGGATTATGCTACATTTGTGGTTGACATCTGATCATGAAGGGATGTCACATTAAGAAATCATGGTTTTACATCATAGAAAATGGGCAAAAGCAAGATGAAGACTAGATTAGCTGGGTGAGAGAAGTAGGGCAGAGAAGACAAGTAATAACTATTGCCAAAATCTGGATGAAAGATGATGAGGATTTGACAAACTAGTTGCAGTGTAATTAGAGAGATGTGAGAAGATATAAAAGATATTGAGGAGAGAAAATCCATATGACTTGGTTACTAATTGAATGTAGTGTTGAAGAAAGAATTAAGGGTAATTCCTTGAGCAATTGAATGAATGGTTATGGTATTCACTGAAATAACATAGGAGAAGGAATATTTAACACTAGAATAGTTCAATTAGGGACATAAATTAGTTCATGGGAAAGTGAATTGGAAGTTGGGGGCATGTAGGAGACAATTGAGTTTGTGGACAAAAATCAGGAGGAAAATATGGACAGGTTTTTTTAGCTACCAACAGTCTATCTCCACAAGCCTAAAACAGTCTCATCCCTGACACTTTCCTCTCGCTTACTCATATCTGATACAATGCAAAAATTTTACTGTATCAAACTTATCTCTTAAAGCATCTGAAATCTGTCCACTTCTTATCACTACTGACAACATTTACATCCAAATTTCATAGCTGTAATAGCTGTGAGATCCTATTTAAGTGCCTTCCACTTCTACCATTGGGCCTCCCCAATATCTTCATTCTGCGCCACAAGATGATTTCAGAACAAAAATTTGATCACCACACCCTTGTTTATTCCTATCACAGTCTTATACCTTCTAATCACCTGTACTTCTCCTAAGATTAAGCTGGACACCAACATGTTCTGCAGGTCCCTGAATGGTCTGGTCTCAACCTTGTTCTTGAATTCAGCATTGCTGTTATATTTCTTTTGCTATATTTTAAAAACACTGATCTTTAAGTTCTTTTTTTAATTTATTTTTATTGTTGTTTATATCTTTTACATTATTGTGTATTCCCTTAGGTAGTCCACTACCGATTCACCTGTGAGCCATCTCCATAGTCCCTTGTGCTCTTTTCTACCCTGTTTTGAGCTCTTATCTTCTCCTTCCCTCGCTGAGGGTCTCTCTCTCGTTTGGTTCCCCCTATATTCCTGCTATAAGTGAAACCATTCGACATTTTTCTCTTTCTTTCTGACTTATTTCACTGAGCATGTTCACTTCTGGCTCCAGATTTTTAAGTTCTTTGAAGACTTTGAAGTTTTTTTCCTCCCCTCCTTTATTTACCAGAGTAAATAGACATCTGTAGATATCCACCAAGAGAGTGTTGTTTCAAGGACATTGTATTTTTCATGTTTTCTTAGGACTACCTTTCTTCCCTTCAGAGCAATTTGCTCATCTATAATTGTAAATTCATATGTGTAATTATTTGTCAGATATCTGTATTCCCCATTAGTGACTAAGTCCTATCACAGCAGGAACAACCCTGTTGGTTCTTGCTCACAATGGTAATCTGAAGTGGCACATAGAAGATGTTCTATTAATATCTGTTAAATAAGCAAATGGATGAGGTACACAGTTTTAGAATCTATCTAAAAGATAGATACATTCGAGCCAAAAGAGTGGGTAAGATCACCAAACAAAAATACGTAGATTGCAAAGAGAAAATAATTTAATTGAAAACCCTGAGGTATATCAACACTTAAAACAGGTTGATAGGGGGCAAATAAACCAAGAAAGGCATACAGAGAAGTAGAAGGAAAACCCAGAGAGTCTGTCATCACAGAAGTCAGGAGAGGAGAGATAAACGTGGTCATCACAGGATGTTAAATAGGATATTGCCAATTGGATTTAGCAACAAGAATTTCATTGATGCCATTAATGAATAATAATAATTCACTTACCAACAAACAATTATAATGTGTTATTCACTGTTCCGAGCTCTTTACATATATTAATATATTTAATAATCAAAATAACCCTGTGAACTAAGTACTGTGATTACCCCTACTTACAAAGGAGGGATCTGTCTCAATGGTGCAGCTGAGATTGATCTCATATAACAATGACTTGGGTTGAAGAATTGGAAGACAGACAACTAGAGACAGGGAATTAAAACGTGTGTGTGTGTGTGTGTGTGTGTGTGTGTGTGTGTGTGTGAAAGAACAAAACATGTTTTATAATAAATTTGACTGGCAAGAAAAGATTGTTGTTAGAAGAGTGTGGTTGGATGAGATGGGTTTTAAAGTGGATGAGAATTACAGTAATTTAAATACTGATGGCAAGATGCCAATGGAGAGGATCCATTTAAAGATATAAGTGAGAGATGGAATTCTCAAATTATCACAATTCTCAAATCATATCAGTGCATCCCAAGAGAGGGTATGCATTTGAAGAAACAATCTTCCAGTCGCACTGAGCATCCCTACATATTTCTTGTGAATATGCCAAGAACATAGGGCCCTGCTCACTCTTTATTCAGGCTGCATTTTAGGACTGTAATTGCATAGAGAAATGGGTTAACATCTCTCCTGTGAAAAAGAGCAGGTTTGTTTCCACTAAGTATAAAAGTGGCAGATTCCCCAAGCTCAGTGTGTCTGTTGTATAGTCATCCATAATGAGCCCTTTGTATCATTGCGATGCGATTGGAGGGAACAGGAGGAACTGGTACAAATGAAGCTCTGGCTACTGATTTTGCCATGAGTAACAAAGGCCCCTTTTTTCAGACCCAGGAGTCTCATGTCTTCTTTCAGCATCCATCAAACAGTAACGGGATGACTTATTAGTGTAAAAGTAAGATATGATCCTAGATCCTGCACAGTTCTCGATAGTGTATAGAATAGAAATTACACATAAAATCCCCTATTACTCTGGGTTAGAAAGAGCATGTCCATTTCTAAGTGGAAGGACTTGAGGAGTTACAGAGCATGTTTCTGTCTTCTCCTTACTTCACCTATGTCTATTGGTTGCTAGTAGTCTGGTAATTATTAGCAGTGTGTCGATGTCTTATCTGCCTGAGCCTGACTTGAAAATCTGATCCTTTGTGTCAGCTCAGAGAAGAAGAAGGAAGATATCATGCTTGTGTGCCTTCTTTGATTTTAAAGAACAGCCAGAACACAAATCCCCAACCGAGGGAATTAATGATTTCCCTATAATGTTAGTCCCTAAGGATAGAGATAGTAAACGTTTTGTCTATTACTGTGATTTCAGTACCTCATTCAATCTCTGGCTCATACTACATGCACATAGTATTTATTAAAAAGTTAAACACACATGAATAAATGAGTAATGGATAGCTGCATTAATAGAGTAAGAGACTTTAGCAAAAGTGACTGAGAAAGAAGGTAGAATGGATCAGGACAGTGCAGAAATCTAGCACCCAAAAAGGAGAGGCTTTTGAAAAGGGAATGAATAATATTAATGCTGATGAAAATCAAATAAAATTGGAATTGAAACAATCAGCTAGACTTGGAAATTATAAGATCTCTCACTACAGTGCAGAATGTGGATAGCAAGTTGCCTTGGGGGATGTCTTTTCCTTTAGAAAAAAAAATTCAAGTCCAGAATAACTTACTCTTCCTTCCTTAATGAAAGCATATCTGACAAAGGCATGCTTCCATAGGTCTATTATATTGCTCCTTCATTTTTTTTAACATGAACCAAGATCATCCTTGAAGACCAGTGTGACAAGTTTCTGGTATATTATGATATAATATTGTCATCACAGTCTTTCTGTGAAAGGGAGCAGCAAGCAATGAAAATAAAGTAGATACATAAAGCTTAACACAAACGTCAATTTGTCATATATTTAATTATATGGAAAATTACTTTTGTACTTCATTGAATTAGTTATCAATGGCAAAAGAAGGAGGTGGTTGAGCCAGTAAAACTGATCTTGAGAAAAAATTAAATAGTTGGGTTTGCTTACATAATTCCTCTACATCCATCCAATTCAATCTACAATTTTAATACATTGTTTCTCTTCCAGTTATTAAAGAAGAGACAAATCTCTGTTGGCTGAGAGCTTAGGGTGTTTTTTCTAGGACCAAATAGGCTTTCACCCTGGCCACTGGGTTGGAGAAAGTGAAATCTTGAACCCAACTCATGGTTCACACCCAAGAAAAATGAATGCTATGATCTTTTAAGAGAATTTAATCTTTTGGACAGTGATTGTTTCTGTTTCTCCTTTTTCCTTCTGGGCCTAACATAACTCTAGCATAACACTCTGTGTTTCCTATGTAAATGGTGAATGTAAACATCAGAGAAGAGGAAGAGAGGCTGAGAAGGGAGGGCTGATCTAGGGATTAGAAATCACAGGAAGGTAATAAATAATGATTGTCTGACTGACTGCTCTTTTGAGTGAGATAGCTGGCTTGATCTAGTAATCATTCAAAGATCCTTTTAAAGACATTTGAATACAAGCTCTAAGGACCTTAAATAGAAAAAGGACACTTATGCTCTAGATACTCTAAAGGATGCTGCTTGAAAGGTGCATCTTTTCACAGATTTTGGGCAGAATACTCACTGGTGTTCTGTTAGATAGGAGGGAGGGAGGGGGAGAGAGAGAGAGAGAAAGAGGGAGGGAGAGAGAGAGAGAGGAGAGA